>JASAMZ010010623.1:0-15687 GCA_030248115.1 Linhomoeus sp. GSCO2_2
TTGCGCTTGACAGTGACACGTAAGCAATGGCAGAGGTTCAAGTAAAACACATAGATGGCCTGGTGCCACTGGACACTGCGATTGACGAAAAGGTAACAAATTTAAACTGTGTGTCACAACGGCCTCTGACACGTTCGCTGAGTACTCTTAGTACCGCTCCTACTACGAACTGGGGCAGAAGACGTTTGAAGAAGTGCTGGAGATGCTGCGCGACTTTGACGAGAACACCACCAGTTGGAAAGAGCAGTTCAAGCACCCGGAGTCTGGTTCTACCTCTTTCGCCAAGGACTTCAGCCATGGGCGTCAGTTCATTGTCGTGGTAGGCGCGTGAACGCGAAATAAAGTTCTGGGAGAAACTGGAAGTACTGTAGTTCCGCTCAGACTGACTTCCCAATGGACGCTGCCACTCTTCACACGCACCTTCTCGACCACGTGGAGGAACAACCCCAGTGGGACGACACCGTCAAGGAGTGTAAGGTGGGCGCGTTTCCATTTGCGCCATGCGTTTTCGCCAGGAGCCCAGGAGTCGATTCAGATCCTCCACAAGATCACCGATCGATGCGGCTTCCTCCACCAGATCATGGCAGACAAACCCTTCATATCTGGCAGGCTCGGTCGATTCAGATTGCAGTCTCAAACGGTCTGGCATACTAAATCTTGACACTTTCAGGGATATCCTGACTATCCAGATCAATGCATCCATCGGCGACTGTCACTACTTTGGTGGAAAATCGATGGAGTGGAAAGGAATGCCACCCCAAAAGGGCATAGTCAGGTTTTGTTTGTTTTAACGCGATTTATCCTTCACAATAATTGCAAGTGGGTGGACATCTTTTGATCTAATTCAGAGCTCACTGCGCGTTGGCAGGAATCCGCTTCAAGAAGATTACCGAAGTTTCTTGTAGAATCACCTATCTGCTCAACATCGACTTCAAGGTATTAAGCTTGATTTAATGAGACTGCATCAAAATAGGCAGGTAAACTAAATTGAAAGTGAACTAAACTTTTAACTATAAACATAATCAAATCAAAGCAAACGAAATCCACTCAAACTAAATTTGAATATTTACTTGAACTGAACGAAAATAGAACAAACTAAATCAAATTGAATCAAACTAAACATGATTATTAAAAATTAAACCAA
Organism: Linhomoeus sp. GSCO2_2; assembly: GCA_030248115.1. Lineage (NCBI taxonomy): Eukaryota > Metazoa > Nematoda > Chromadorea > Monhysterida > Linhomoeidae > Linhomoeus > Linhomoeus sp. GSCO2_2. The sequence continues at coordinate 1,145 of JASAMZ010010623.1, forward strand.
ATAACATTAAATTAAATTAAATTTAATTAAAATTAATAGAATGAAATTAATAAATTAACTGAAATTAAATAAAATTAAACAAAATTAAATAAACTTAAATAAAATAAGAGTAAACTAAATTAATTTAATTAAAAAAATTAAATCAAATTAGATTAGATTAAATGAAATTAAATCAAATTAAATTAAACCAAATCAAATTAAATTAAATTAAATCAAATTTAATTAAATTAAATTAAATTTAATTGAATTAAATTAAATCAAATCAAATCGAATCGAATTAAATTAAATTAAATTAAATTAAATTAAATTAAATTAAATTAAATTAAATTAAATTAAATTAAATTAAATTAAATTAAATTAAATTAAATTAAATTAAATTAAATTAAATTAAATTAAATTAAATTAAATTAAATTAAATTAAATTAAATTAAATTAAATTAAATTAAATTAAATTAAATTAAATTAAATTAAATTAAATTAAATTAAATCTTAATTAAATTAAGTTAAGTGAAAATAAATTGAAGCAAATTAAAGTAAATTAAACTAAATTAATTAAGTTAAGTTAAACTAAATTTAGTATTAAGTTTAATTGAATTAAATTAAATGAAATAATTAAATTATAGATCAAATTTTTTTAGCTTTGCATTAATTAAATAACATTGAATTACGACAAAGTATATTGAAGAACATTGTATTTTTCAGCAATTAAATTATATTAAATTAAAAAAATGTCAGTAAACTAACGGAATAAAAAACAACGAAGGTCAGTGTAAATGCACTTGAATTGATTCAACTGTGGTTGCAAAATATTATTAAATTAGTCTGAGCTAATAGTGACTAAAATGGAGTTTATTAAATAAAACTACTTGAAACGAAATTAACTAAGCAAAAATAAAATAAATGGATTTTATTGAAAAATATATATTTCAAGAGAAGAGATAATTAGAAATGAAATGAATCTGAATTCTGAAAGGGCGCATTTGTTTCAGGGCTATCTACCGAAAATGGTCGTCAACTCAAAGATGAACAAGGAGACGGTGCGTCACATGGAACTGCTCAGAAAACACATTGTTGAAACTTTACGCCCGATGCACGGCTACCCAAAATACGTCGGATGGAGTATGTAGGCCACTTTGAATCAAAACATAGGGTTTCGATCTTTTAAAAATTGCGTCTGTGATTATGAACCGAAGTGATCTTCCACCCACGCAGTCCATTCCTTTTGTGTGTCCTACCCTTCAGGAAGGAAGTGTTTGTTGCGAGCGGTTGAGACGACTAAGAACCGCAATGTCGGCGCCCTTTCAGCGCTACGCGAATCGCCACTCCTTCAAATTGACCAAGAGAAGTGCTCTTTTGTGCGACCGGACGATTACCCGCTCGGCCTCTTGCCGTCAAACGGGAGGCGTCCGCCGCCTCCGGCGAGAAGGCGGTCGATAAAAACGCGAAATTCCAAGGAGAGAGGGTGCCAGCGGGTGCCGGACTAAGCAACTCATTCGCCGTCGCTTGTCTACCGCTAGCGAGCGCATATTAGGGGCGTGCGAGGGAGGAGAGGGAGCGTTCTCGCCGTGCCCACCGCCTGCTTCCATTTGTCTGGGCTGGGCTCACCCGCCTCCAACTAGAGAAGTTTCGTTTCTCGCCGAATATTCTTCCGTTGGGGCGAGGGGCGAGCGCAACGCTTGCCAACAGCAACTGTGTATGTAGCTCGTCTAGCAGCGCCGAAGCTGCCGGCTCATTACCACCACAGGCTAGCGCTGTGCCTATGTAGGTACAGGCCAGCTTCTGTCTTTAGCGCAGTCGGCAGAGCGAGTAGGCAGGGAGAGAGATCAGCGTAAGTTATTCGAGCTGTAACCCGTCGCGCGAAGTCGCCTCCCGTAACGGAGTAAACAGCGCCGGCGGCCGCAGCCAACACAGTAATAAGAGAGGCGTGCATATGTTGTCAATCGGCGCGGCACTAAGTCGGTCTGTCAGCCTGGCCGTTTCACTTGCCTTCTCTTGTGTCTTGTCCGTCGTCGTGTGCTAGACTGACGATAGAAGCATCAGATTGAAGGAATCGGCCGCAATATCATTCTTGGTCGCCCGTCTTCGGTTTCGACTCCAACGATGAACTCCCCGTTCGACCTGTGGGTCAAGGCCGGATGTGACGGCGTCCGCATGGCCGGCGAGCCTGTCTCCCAGCAGATTTTCATGGTTCTACTGGCGAAATCTCAAGGAAATGAGTCGGTCCGCTTCAACGTCAAGACCACCAACCCAGCAAGAGCCCACGACGACTTCAAGGCGGCCGGACTGAAGCATGTGAGTCGCTTGTGATGAGAATGACCAATTAGTGGACAGTGTTGATTCATGAAGTTAATCGTGTATGTAGTGCATATTGTCAGGTCCCCAGCCTGAGTCACGGCGACGAGATCTTCGAGCAGGAGGACGACATCGTCGAGCACATAGACGCGGTGGCGCCCCAGCCCAGTCTCCAGTACTTCGACCCCGGCGCCGACGAGGCCTGCGCCAATCTCTTCTCCAAGTTCTGCTTCTACATCAAGGACGTCAACAAGGACCCCAAAGGTGGGTTTCAGACGTAGCCTTTCAGGCGAAAGAGCAAAGCGGAGAGTTCATGACTTGACGGGTGACGTAGCGACATCTTTCTCGGCTTGATGACCGAATCTTCCATTACAACATGAAGGTCTCGACGTCGAACTCCGAAGGATCGACCAGCACCTGCGCGAGGGCGAGTCCAAGTTCCTGTGCGGCGAGCGGATCACGCATCTCGACTGCAGAGTTCTTCCAAAACTGCATCACATCAGGCTCGTCTCCAAGGCTCTCAAGCAGCACGACTGCTTCGTCGACATGGAGACGCTCACCGCCTACCTGCAGCGCGCCTACGACGACGACGTCTTCCGCAAAAGCTGCCCTTGCGACCAGGTGAGATTCCACGGGTTCTGGCTGGTGAATGAACTAGAACTACGGTAACAACCGGCAGATGTCGTATGTTGTCGTTGTGCAGGAGGTGCTACTCTACTGGGTCGACCGTCCTGACACGCCCAAATTGGCCGATGGCAAGCGAGCCCGTCTGCTCCAGCAGCAGCCCACTTACTCCCTGAACACGGCCACCTTCGATTGCGACTGCGACTTGGGAGCCTAATGATCGATGTCTGTGATGGCCTGAAATGTGTTGTATGGCGTAATTGCGCAAATGACAACGAACCGTGAGAATGGACTCAGTGGCTACGGGATGGCGTAGAAGCGAAACAGGCAGTCTCCAGTGGCGGGCGGATCCAGGATTTTGGAATGGGGGGGGCGGAATTTTTGAGGCCACAGGGGGGACCAAGATGCTATAAAAGCACATTAAAAAATTTGCGCCGCAGGCGAAAAATTTTGCCGATTTTAGCCTATGTTGGTACAATAATGCTTTAAAATAGCGCCGCAGGAAAAAATTTTGGCCGTTTTGGCTTATTTTGGTACAAAAGTGCTATAAAATAGCGCCGCAGGCAAAAATTTTGCCCGATTTTAGCCTATTTTGGTACAAAAGTATTACAAGATAGCGCCGCAGGCGAAAATTTTTTGCTCTGGAGGTGCTGCCGCGCAATTTTTTTCTCGGGAGGGGGAATGGGGGGGGGGCGGACGCACAACCGCCCCCCCACCCCTGGATCCGCTACTGGCAGTCTCACTCTCATTTCATGTCACCAAATAAATGGGACGCTGTTTGAAAATTCGTCGTCTTATAGCGACTGGCCAAGAACAACCCTTCGCTCGAAACTACCGTATCGCTTTGCCGTAGTCAGTACGCAAATCGTTTCAATGAGAATTTCGAAGTACCTATGCTTTGCAGCACTACCACACCACGAAATGGGCAATAAGTAATCGGCGCTCAGCGCTCAGCGCTCAGTATTCGGCGCTCAGTAATCGGCGCTCACCGAAAAATCACAATTTTTGAGCCGTCACATCTATTCTGAAGCTGCGAAACACTTTTACCCTCAACTCCCGACTGCCACAAGTCCTGCGAAGCATAAAACTCCTTCTATCTAATTCGAAAATGAATTGAAATCGATGAAAAATAAATTCGGTTTGGTAAGCGCGCAAAATAATCAGCGCTCAACTACACAAAACCAGAAAACTGCGCCTACCGTAACAGTGGATTTGGAAAACCATAAAACGGTTGATGTTTCCTGCAATCTTTGCGCCAATGTGCCTGTAACTGTCGGCAAGTCGTTGCCGAACTGATTTCCAACTCAAACACACTTCAAATTGCTCGAAAATCGGCTTTTTCGTCGAGCGCCAAACTGAGCGCCGATTACTGAGCGCTGAGCGCTGGATGAGCGCTGAGCGCCGATTACTTATTGCCACGAAATGGGTAGAGCGTAGAGGCAGAGTAAAACGAAATGTCGTCAAGCGAGAGCGAGATACTGGAGGCAGTCAAACAGCTCGACCTGGAGAAGCTGAAGCAGTTGTTCGACGAACTTCCTGAAACGGATGGGTGAGCAAGCGGCTTTTTGGCTCCAATTCAAGATTATTGTCAAATTGATGAGGCTTATTTCCCGTTGGCTTTAGAGTCGCCGAACGTAGACAGCCGGTAGAGATGGCGTTTCGTCAGAGGGCGCTCGAGCTGCTTCTCCCCAACCAGGTTTGGTGAAGGAAATGAAACAGCTTTAGTTTGAGTGCTGTCTGGTGTCAGTGTCACTCTCAAGCGAGACTCGACTCGACGTTTGTGGTTCTTTTGCCTAGGAGTCGAAGTCAGACGGAGACGGGATGCAGCAGAAGCTTGATCTGGTCGAGCTGTGTATAGCGGCCGCCACAGCGGGTGCATAGATCTATCTTCGACCATTGTGTGGAAGACAGAGCAAAACTAACACTTCACCTTTGCTGCTACAGAGCTGTGCAGCAAGCAGAGCGTGCTCAGCCTGCTGACCGACTTCTTCGACGCCACGCCCATTCAGCAGTGCCACCGGCTGTTCGACTTCGTCGTCGGCAAGCTCGACACGTGGAAATCGGTCTGCGACAGCGCTCTTCTGATCGCCCCGCGTTTAGACGCAGACTATGGGCCTATTCTCGTAATTCCCACGTTCAGCCGACCTTCTTCGACAGCTGCAAGAACCACCTGCTGCGCCTCTGCAACGACGTCCTGCGCCGCCTCTCTCGGACCACTGACACGGAGTTCTGCGGCCGCATACTCGTCTTTCTCGCCCGATGCCTACCGCTCACCGAGAAGTCTGGTGCGCGGAGAGCTCTTTTGGGATCTTTAGTATGGTTACAAATGTGGGATGTGAATGACGATATACCAGGCCTGAACCTGGTCAGCCAGTTCAACGTGGACAACGTGACGCGCTGCGAGAACCAGGACGCCTTCTCCTCCTCCACCGGTCATGGCGCTACCGCTACCACTGCGACGGCGGAAGGCGCCGCGGCGACGCCTTCCGCTTCCGCTACTGGGATGGAGGTCGAAGAGGGGGAGATGCCTGAGGGCCAGTCTAGCGCGGACGCCTCGGGATCGAGCGGGTAATTGCTTGTTTAGGTCGATGTGGAAGCGAGAGGCTGTGCAATTACGGTTTGAACTTTCAGAGAAGCAGTAGCGACTGCAGCCGTCGATTACCAGCTGTACAAGCGCTTCTGGCAGCTGCAGGAGTTCTTCTCCTCGCCTACCAAGTGCTTTGCGGACAAACAGAACTGGCTGAGATTCGTTCAGGTGCTTTTGAGTTTTCACAGTCGTCGTATGGCATCTACTGGCAAATCGAATTTTGGCAGAACACGGGCGAGGTCCTGAAGGCGCTGAGTAACTTCAAGTTGGACGCTCCTTCCGGCGGCGCCAATTGGAAGGAGGAAGCCAAGAGGCTCAAACTGGAAGCGGAGGAACGGCTCAAGTCTTCTGGAAAGATGGACACATCTGTTGACGCCGGAGTGCTGGACGTCAAGATGGAGGTTTGGTTTATTTTGTGCTACTTGGAACCGTTTGTCAGTTTCAATATGGTGTGACTATTTGCAGGTAAAGGCAGACAACGAGGCGTCTCTGGACACGCTGCTGAAGACGAGCGAGAACGCCTACTTTGCCAAGTACCTCACCGGATCCAAGGTATTAGTCCCTTTTGTTTCCTATTTGGCTCTCACGTTGCTAAGTGATATGTTTCTCGGTGCTTCCAGCTCTTTCAACTGCAACTCAACGACAGCCTGTTTCGGCGCTACGTGCTAGTCCAGTTCGCAATCATACTGAAGTACCTGACGGCCGACGTCAAGTTCAAAGAGTTGGTTGCTGCGCTTTGTGCGACGCATTGAAAATTGCTAAATTGGGGGTGTACCGTAGCGATTCGGCAATCAACGGCTTTCCATTACACAGCCGATATTTGCGCCTAGGATTTTAAGGGAATTACCCTATTCGACATACTGTATTCGACATACTGCCTCTGCTTCAGCAAGAGACCCACTCTAACGGAGGAGCAAGTGCGCTGGGTGCGCGAGACGGAAGCCAAGTGCTTCAACCTGATGAAGGAGACCTACCCGGAAGGAGCCGAGTTCGCCAGCTGTGTCAAGGTGCGAAAACTTTGCTAGGCCATTATCTTGTAAACTCAATTAGTTTTGGATTCTTGTGTTCTCAGCACATTCTGGCGCGCGAGGAGAAGTGGAACGAGTGGAAGAACGACGGCTGCCAGGACTTCACCAAGTTGGCCGAGCGCGAGCGCATGCAGCCCTTCAAGAAGTATACTTCTGTTGGTGTGGCTTCTTCCACAGAGAAGGGAAGGCCCATTCGGCTGCTTCAGAAAGCCCCGCAGGCACCCCAAGTCCACTCGGCTGGATCTGGGCAACAAGGAGCTGACGCGCCTCTGGAATATCGAGAAGGATAACTTGGCCGCCTGTCGCGTTGAGAGCAGGTGATACACCTGTCTGTCGCCACGCGTTGTTCACTCCACTGCTTCACTTGTCCTTTTAGGAGCTTCGTGCCCGACCTCGTCAGCTTCCTGGAGGACCCCCTGGACCAGTCCGACCCCGAGCAGCTGGTGGAGGCGCAGTACAAGTACGCGCTCACCTTGGATCTACCGTAACCCGTAGAAGAGTTTGTCTGCGATCGGCGCCGCTCCTTCTCCAGGCTGGTGAACAACGAGACGTGGCAGTGGCGCGCGGCGCGCCTCTTCTGCTTCTCGACCAGCAGCTACTTCTCCTCGACGCAGACGGCCGACGTGCCCACGGACATGGCCGCCTTCCTGGAGAAGGAGACGCTCAAGACGGCCGATACGATACCGGTATCACTATTCGCTTAGTTTATTCATTCGGTTGTCGCTTCCGCTGCTACTGCTCTGGAAGCCTACCAAACCAACGCCCCTTTCAGAAGTACAAGACGATGCTTGAGGAGCGCAAGGCGGCGGCGGAAGAGCGGAAGCGCGAAGAGGAAGCGGCCGAAAGGAAGCGCCAAGAGAAAGAGGAGCGAGAGAGGGAGGAGAAGGAAGCGGCGGCCAAGCGACAAGAGGACGAGCTAGCCGCCAAGGAGGACGGTAGGTGACTGTGAATTGGCTGTGAGTTGGACTCTCAAATGTTCTACCAGCTACATGACCATTGGAAGCCACCCCTGGCTATTACCAACCGTTCGGAGAGATACGGTGCCTCGTAATGTTTTGCAGAGGGCGAGCCTCCCATCGGCGAGTACCAACTGAGGCAGCTGGCCAAGCTGATAGGGGCCAAGTGGACCAAGCTGGCCGGCCATCTCGACTACTCGGAGGATTCGATCAAGGAGTTCAAGAAGAAGCACCTTGTGAGTGCTGCTTCCGTCGTTGGCGTCACCCATGGCCGCAAGACTGAACACTGTGCTTTCTGAGGCGGAGGACGCGGCGCTGATGCTGCTCCAGCAGTTCGGCGACACCCGGAAGCCGACTGCGAAGGCGCTCCGCCACATGCTGCTGAGCGCCGAGCTCTTCGACGAGAAGGTGGCCGCCGTGCTGGTAGACAAGAGACAGGTCTCGCTCTCCTCTCGTCTTCTATCGAGTTTGGCGCTTTGGCGCAGTTACAAAATTGCTTCAGAGTGGGCCTGAAGACGGCGCGGACGCTGCTGCGTCGTCGCCGAAGCCAAAGTCGTCGTCTACCGCTGGATTCGTGCGAAGCGCCGCGGCGCCCACCAGCACCGCTGCGGAGGCCACCGCAGCGTCCTCCCCGTCGCCTGCCAAGAAGCAGAAGATCTCCGCCATCGAAGAAGACAAGACGTCTTAGCGATATCAATTTTTGTTCACCCATGGCTGATGGCCGTCAATTAATGCGCTGTTGTTGGCGTTGTTGTCTGTTAGAGATGTGTGACTGGATAGTCCGTTGAAGCGCACAAGAGTTCAGACTGTGGCACCGGACATCTTAGTGGGCACGACGGGCGTGGGTCAGAAGAGTCGTCTGCTTTGAAGTGTCCCTAACCAACTGAACACATCTCGGATATGAGTATGCGTTCTGTATGCTGGCTCCTGATGAACGCGACATACGGTAGTGCTCATGAATAGCGCCGGTGTCGGCGCTGTCTGAAGAAGTGGAAAGTGGTCGACGGTCGATTTCTCTCTTCTTCGGCGCCTCTCGCGTTGACTCGTTGACCCAGGAGGGCACGCGTGACCAGGGCTGGTCGCCTGCTCCTCGTCCGCCGACCTGACGATTGGCAAAAGACGACGTCTGTATGTCCGCATCTCGGCGTTATTCCTTCCCGAACACATGCATGCGCTTACGCTTGCCGGCTGACCCAGTGGCCCGCCGCCTCGCCGACAGCCCTCAAGAGCACCGCCGCGCCCACTTGAAGCGCCGCCGCTCCTCCCTTCTGCCGTCGTCGCGCGCTCCGCGTTTCTCATAATCGCGCACTAATCGTTGTGCCAGCAGCAGCATCATCGAAGGGAGAACGCCTGTTTCGCGACAGGAGCCCCGGCGCGGAGTTGCGTCGCCGTCGCCGTCGGCGCTGGCCGAACGGCCGCCCGCCCATCTGGAGGGTCTGGCCTTTGTTTAGGCGGCTCCTTGGCACAGTTCCGACGCCGCCGGCCGTCCGTCCGTCCGACTGGCCCCCGGGCGACTCTGCGCGCCGCTGTTTTCTGCTGGAGGCGCCCACCGCCATCGCTGTTCCAGAAATCGGCCCGCATCCTCCAAAGTCTGTTGAACGTCTCCAGTAGCTGAAGTGGCCACCGTCCCACGACTCATCTGCCGTCGACTGAAGGGGAGGTCTTCCCCCCCTTCCTCTCTCTCCCTCTCTCCCCCATCCTCCCCTCGGAGCAACGCAGTCGTCACTCTTCCCATTTATTAGTTGGACAGTTTTGTGCCGACCCCTTGCTGCTTGACTCGGCGTTGACTTCGCGGGACCTTTGACCTGTCGACTGAGCGGGCGCCAGTGGACGGTCAGCTTTTGTAGCTCCCTCCTAGTCAAACGTGTACCCCTGGAACAGCCATGGACGGCACACGGCGCTTGAGGAGGCTTCCTTTCTTGTTACTCTGCGTGCTTGTGAGTTCCCTTTGTGGCTAGAATTGCTAGGATTAGAGCGCTTGGCTGAAGCGAAGTTTCCAAACTTCCAGCTCCAAAGTTGGCGGGCGGCGGCCATTCCATTTCCCAACAACGTGGCGGGGCTACCGCTGATCGCCTGCGAGCCCGAGTTGATCAGCATCAAGGTGAAGACGTCGGCCGGCAATCCCAGCCACATGTACGTGGTCGGGCGGCACGAGGACCCCGTCTGCGTCACACGCAACAGTAACCAGATTGTCGTCATGCACGAGACCTGCGGCGTCAACCGAGAGAGAACGGTGCGCTGTAGCTTAGAAACTGGGTAGATGTAATGCAATGGGCTCTGATGTGTGTTGTGAAGCGAAGTAGTACTGTACAATGCGTTGTTGGATGTAGATGCAGATAAAAGAGCATGACAAATTGTATAATACAGTATGTATGTACATGTGTTGTCGCATATTGCGTTGTGCATTACTGTATGTATGTACATGTGTTGTCGCATGTTGAGTTATGCATTCCTCTTTCGTCAGATTAACCCTCCCGGGATACTGTATCGCGTCTGCGTGGCCATCCAACTGCACCCGCAGTTCGTGACCAAGGTGGACAGAACCTTCTGCGCTCGCTGCTTCTACACAGAAGGCATCAATGAGGTCACCCGCGAGATCGGCGTCAGGTAACCACGACATGGACAGTTGCCACGATTGTTCATGGAGTAGCAGCACAAACTGTGCCGTTGTCGCTGCAGTCCACAGCTGAGCAGCGAGATTCCGCTGACCTACGAGCTACCCACCTGCACGTATACCATTCATCGCGGCACGCCGGATGGGCCCGAGATACAGTATGCCCGGGTGGGCGAGCCGGTCCACCACGTCTGGAGGTGTCCCTCTCGTAAGTTTTGAGGAATTACAGTACTCCAACTACCGTATACAATCAAATGAGTCAAAACCGAACCCAACGCAGAGATCAACGGTCTGCTGGTTCAAAACTGCTATGTGGAAGACGGCCAAGGGAATCGGATTCTCATCATCGACCAAAACGGGTGACATCATAGCGTCTGCTACGGTAGTGCCCGACAAACAAACGTCGCGTCCATTCAGATGCGGAGTGGATCAGTACATCATCCAGACCCCCGAATACAACCAGGACATCACAATGGCCTGGCAGGAATCTCACGTAGGTTACTTCTCGTGTCAAGTCCGGCTGTCTGCATACAATAAACCTATTTGTTACTCAGGTCTTCAAATTCGCCGACAAGACGATCACGCGGTTCACGTGCCAGATCAAGTTGTGCCTCAAGACAGGTGGTGGCTGCGACGGAGTGTCGGTGGGTAAACACAGATCAAAGGCGGAGTAGATAATATGGTATCATTCGCGCGCGCACATCACTTGCCTTCCAGAATGTTCGGCTGTCATAAGCGGAGTCTCGCAACGACGAGTTCAAAATTAATTACGGTAGCCTATGTATATTCCGCCGAACGCAACACACCTATGTACCAGCAGGTTATGGGGACATACATACAATGCGCATAATATACAGAGATGAATGTCATTCAAGGTCGTACCCTATGTACTGAACGACGTCTGACGCCGAGCTTTTCAGCCGCCGCGCAACTGTCCCGTCAGCCCGGGGCCAGGTCTACCGACTCGGCGACTGCGTCTTCGTCGTCTCAAGCGTAACGCAGCCGTTCTCAACCAGTTCGTCAACGCTTCCGCCCTGTCGTCGGCGGCGGGAGAGGAGGAGGACCTGTACGACTTGGACGTGACCAACGAGATCCGCGTACTGGACGACTTCGCCGGAGGGGCCAACTCCGACTCAGGCATCTATCGCAGAAACAGTAGTTGTCAGAGAAGCTTCTACTTGTGGGATGCTCCCAATTCTCCTTTCAGACGAGCTCTACCAGTCGCTGGTCAGCGCCGACCACGGCGTCGACGGCAGTATGTCCTCGACGGCGGCGTCCAAGAACAGTGTCTGCGTGCCCAGGGAAGGCTTCCTCCTGCTGGCCGGCGTCTCTCTTCTGGTGGCCGTGGCCGGCGTAGTGGTCGTCTGCCGCCTACTGCTCGTCAGGGGCACCTTCGTCCCGGCCGCCATGAGCGCCAAGCAGCAGCAACTGGTGCGCTCCTCCGCCGGCGGCGGCGGCTGCGGCGGCCTCGACGACGCCGTCGCCACCGTCGACCAGTACTACTTCGTCACCAACGCCGACGGCAAGACGCCCATGTAAGAGGAAGGAAGGAACTGTGCCCCCCCGCTGAGTTTCGGTGTTGTTGTGCGCTCGCTAAGAGTAGGTGGCCGATGGTCGTTGAGAAATTTTGGGCGCTTCAGATTCGGTGAGGGCTTTGCAGTTTGTTGAATTGACCTTTCGCGTTGCTTGCCTCTCCATTACACTCTCGCCGATGATACCCCCGTCATAGTCAAAGTGTACTTCTCTTGTTGCGTTGGTCGTTGACTCGGTTCGCACTTTGCAGATAATCTCGACAAATTGGCCCGCACCGGTGTAAACGTTAAGTTAACCATCGAATGTATATGTACATATGTATATGTACAGCTAGCGCATGCCAGTATTCTGGACGTTGGCGCGGACGATGCTGTCCAGGACGCTGTTGATGACGCGCTCCACCTGCTGCGTGTCCGTTGCGCAGGTCTGGGCAAGCGTCGCATACAAGAGTTGGCTACAGTATGCCTCGCAAGGAAGGTGAAATTGGATTGGATGTTCCTCTAATCAAACAGCAGCCGATATTCAGAGTTCAGAGCGCGTCGTTTGGCAGTCTTCTGCGACTTTGGGGCGCCCTATCGGAGAGCTACCGTAACGCTTCAAGTATGCGATGCTTCCCTGGTGTGCGTAGATCTGCCTGCCCTCCTCCGTCCTCCGATTCAGACACTGGAATTGCCCCTCGATGTAGACCACCGCCTCACCGCAGTTGCTCGAACCTGCAGAGAAAGTTGTTGTAATAGTAGTAGGTGCCATAGCACGGTAAGCCTCACCCGACCTCGATAGTCGGGAAAGGCCTCTCGAATGGAAGAGGTTGGCAGCTTCTGCTCGAAGAGGTCCTTTTTGTTGAGGAACAGCACAACGGAGACCTCCATGCCGAAGACGCGACAGTTGCACATCTGGTCGAACAGCTTCAGCGACTCGTGCATCCGATTCTGCCGTTGGACGGAAAGTGCGGCGAGTTAGTATGCGTTCATTATTTGTCGGGAGAGATACTGTAACCTTTTGGCGTTCGGTTAGTCGACGCCCGACGGCTACATAGGTAGGTACTGCTGCGCAGCACTACAGTAATGGCACGGCACACCGACCACGGAGGAGTCCTCTGCCAGTCTCTGATCGTATTCGCTGAGGGCGACGATGAACAGGATGGCGTTGACGTTGTCGAAGCAGTGAATCCACTTGCGTCTCTCCGAACGCTGACCACCCACGTCGAACACCCTTTGGACGCAATAGACATGTGGGTAGGTCCGAGTCACGCGATGATGGAGTACAATGAACAGGCACGCCAACGGGGACGCAAATCGTCGTCAAAGTGTGACAAACAGCAAAAAACTGGCCTCGAAATAGACTACTCAAGGGTGGGACTGCAATTCCTCTGCGTAATCTCATCTCACATTGACTTACAGTGTCTTCACTCACTTGAAAAGGGACTCGCGAACTTTGAACTTAATTTGGCTGATGCCCGTTGTGGCCACGCGCGTGTAGAGCACGTCTTGGTAGGTGGGCACGTAATCGTCGGTGGCGATTCGGTCGATGTTGTCGAGGAAGCTGAATCGGTCGGTTGCTACCAGTGGCGGGCCCAGGATTTTCGAATGGGGGGGGCGCCACTTCAGAAATTTTTCGACTATTTTTCCATTCCGCCGCAGGCGCAAATTTTTGCATTTTTTAACCGTTTTACTGCAAAATTTGCCTTCAAAATGACTGTTTCGGCTTATCAGAAGCGAAAATTTTGCCCAAAAATAGCGCCGCAGGCGAAAATTTTGCGCTTTTTGGCCGAAAATGTACCAAAATCTGTCAAAAATAAGCGCCGCAGGCGAAATTTTGCCGATTTTGAAGCCAAATACAGGGAATTTTACTTAAAATTGCGCCGCAGGCGAAAATTTTTGCATATATGCACCTTTTCTAAGGAAAATTTTTCCCTAAGGTCGGGCCCAATGGGGGGGGGCGCCGCCCCCCCCCCCCCCCCCCCTGGGCCCGCTAGTGGTTGCTACTCGGTTGCACCACTGACTACGGAACATCCTTGCAAATCTGAACCGACTATTTGGCACAGTCTTGTAGGTGGAACTCGTTCCTTCGTTGGAAGCACTGCTGAATGGACTCGTCGCCCCAAAGGGCCTTCAAAGCGACGTACTCGTCGTGAGTGAAGGGGCCGTCTTTGTCGCGACTACGGTAGCGCTCGATGATCGCTCTGGCGTGCATCTACAAGTGGGCCAACGCTGCGATCGATCGAATGGTGGATTGTGGTTACCAAAGAACCAAATTACAAAGTCTTTTGAGACGGTAACATACTGCAACGCACAGTCGTAGTTAGGGTTCGTAGAATATTGCTAGGCCTGCCACCGAGTGCAGGATAATCTCTGCGTAGGTATGCAGTATGTGTACATAATGCACCTCGTTGAATCGATTGGTGACCACAATGCCGAGATCCCTTCTCGCCAAAATCATGGTGGCCATGGCCGTCGTCGTGTTGTCGTAGATGATGGTCCGCTGCTTCTGCACCTCGTCTTCCGAGAAACCGTTGTCGTGAAGAATACTGAACCAGCTACTGCGTCTCCGCGTGCCGCTAATGAAGCAACGACGTGATTACCGTATACCGCATCTGCTTGAGCACCGTCGTCTTGCCGCACTCGGCGGGCCCTGCGGTTGCGTAATTGTTCAGAAACAGAAACATCGAAGTGGAGACTTGCAGCAACATAGATAAGCTCAACAGACCCAGGAGAGTAGTGTAGTTAGCCCCTGGCTGATAACCCTTTTCTCCAATGCTCAAAAATTCAAATTTCAAAAATTTCAAAAGTTCAAAAGTTCAAAAGTTCAAAAAAAAAAAATTTCAAATTTCAAAAATTCAAATTTCAAAAATTCAAAAAAAATTTCAAAAATTCAAAATTTCAAAAAATTCAAAAAATCAAAATTTCAAA
>JASAMZ010010626.1:0-57818 GCA_030248115.1 Linhomoeus sp. GSCO2_2
TGCTCTTGTGATCACTTCCTTCTACTTTTTGACGTTCTGGCTGAAAGTGTGCTCGATGCGTTCGTTGTCTGTTCGTGAGTTCTGCTAGCGGGTGACTTGCAATGGCCACGTCTCGCAGCTAATCTGGAGCTGAGCGTTTGGCTCACCTTACTTACACCACATTTTTTCTCCTTCTCTTCGATCAGCAGGACGAGGAATCCACCGATTTGAAATATTGAAGGAGGAAATGGCGTAGAAATCTGCGATAGTCGTAGATCAATGAAGACCTATGTAGTGTACCGGGTCTTTCAAAACGCCAAACCCCTCCCCATTACACAAGCTGTGTAAAGCTTATCGAACCCACACTTGCACACATGGTCGCTCAATGTATTCACACCTCGGGTCGCAAAAATTCAGCACTCTATCTCAACTCAAGCGCAAATGGGTTAGATTTGACGACGGAATGCTTTTAGCGGTGGCGGTCGTGAATGAGACACTCTTTGGCGGCTGGCGAGGTAGCATTTGAACAGAGCAATAAGCTTCAAAATGACGTAGGAGACTAGGAACTCACTTTCATCAAAACTCGCGTAGCGAAGATTTAAAGCCTGGGGTTGTCTGTCACGATGCTTCAGCTGATTGTGCCCTTCTTCTCCAGGGCGATGGCCTCCAAGAGGAAGGAGGGAGGAAATGTGTTTCGCGCCCGCATTTGTAATGGGTTGAGAGAGAGAGAGTGCCGAATTTTTGCATCCGAGGTGTGAAGTCATGAGACTGCACCATGCGCCGGCAAGCACGGCTTCGATAACTTCTACCTCGGCTGCGGAGCGGAGGGGGGGGGGGGGGTTGAGAATAGGTTTCAAGACCGGAGAACGCGCAATTGGGACACTTCAATACGACGATATTGCATGTACATACTCATCGGCGCGTCACTCATAACCTGATTCGAATCGTTGAGCACAAAACACGCAAAAGCGAGTCATACCGCTTCTTGAGAGAGAGCGAGCGCAGCGCTCAATCTCGAAGGGAAGCGACTTCCCACGAAGAGCAGCTGATGTGCAGCATCGTGGATGGCGAACAGGAAGGGGCGGCTCGAAGACCGGGCATATCCGCACAGGTCGATGCGTCCTACACTGATGGCGCGGTGGCGGCCGCCCTCCTTGTTCACCTGCGTACAATAGGGGACATCGGAACTGTCGACCATTTCGCTGAGCAGGACTCACGTTTCGGTGAACAACAGACAAGCAATTCCCAGACACCTTTTCGCAAATGGCAACGGTCGCGCGGCGCGAAACGTTCTCTCGATAATCGCCGGGCTGATCTCCGTCCGCGCGCGCGCGCGCGCGCGCGCGAGCACGATAACTCTCGACAGCGGCGCACGTTGCATTTATACATTTTGAGCCGTTTTTGCCGGGACCATCTGGCGGAAGTTTGGTGTTCGGCGGCGGCCTAAATTCGGTCGGAAATTCCGAAAATATCCGGCCTATTCACGGTTTGAATTCGGGCGCCGTATACAGTAAGATCACAAGTTGGCTCCAAAAATTCCAGCTTTCCGTCTCGCTTCGGAGGGTTCCGGTTCGCGCGAGACCCAACGATAAACAAATGTCCTACATACTGTCAAAGCACCGCTCAACACGGGGTTTCGCTGACCAAGAGCGCAGCGAGTCACGGGGCAGCGACGCGCAAAACGCTCGGTTCGCTGAATTAACGACAGGAGTCGGGCACACAGGCGAAGCGCAAAACGTCGGTTTGTCTTCTGACCAACGGAGCACGGAGTCAGGCACAGGCGGAAGAACAGGTGCCACTGTCACGGGCGGCTCCTCACTTACGGAGGACAGCGCAGTCGGCGACATGGGCCCCAGCTGCGCGACATCGGTCCTCTGAAGCTGCAGCGCGTCAGCTGCGCGAGGCTCTGAAGCTGCAGCGCGTCAGCTGCGCGGGGCGCTCTAAGCCCAGCGCCTCAGCTGCGCGCAGATTCGGGACCCCGAAGCGCGTCAGCTGCGCCGGCACATCGGTCCTCCGACGCTGCAGCGCGTCAGCTGCGCTGACATCGGCTCCGAAGCTGGAGCGCTTCAGCTGCGCGACATCGGTCCTCCGCGGAGCGCGTCAGCCTGGCGCGCGCCGCGACATCGGTCTCTGAAGCTGCAGCGCCTCAGTGCGCGGGGCATCCGCTCTTGAAGCTGGAGCAGCGCGTCAGCTTCGCGACATCGCTGAGCTGGACGCCGTAGTCGGACGGGCTGCAGACCGAGTTATATAGTAATCTGGAGAACGAGGAGAAGAAAGAGAGTAGTTCTTCCCATTAATCGTCGCACTTTGTGCGTTATTCTTGTGTGTCGTACACTATCAGCCCGTCTCACACCGCCGCAGCGGCGCACGCCTTGTAGCCGCAGATTCCGCTACGCTGTAAAAGGCTACTAGGCGAGAAATGGTAATTGCGAGTAATATAGCGTTTGTCCCAGAAAAATTTGCCGAGCGAGTTAGATGTTTGCGTTTCGACCTTCGGGTTAATGTAGCGCACGCAATTTCCTCAAACTTTTGAATTTCAAAACCTCTTAGCAACACTACCAGTGATTGGAAACCTATCTATAGAGCCATCGATCGCCTTCCCCTATGCTTTCCAACATCGAGATCTGAGAGCGTAACGGACGGGCACGGACGGACGGTACGGCACCATGAACACGAGCACGACGAGCTCTCGCACAGGTAGTTACGGACTTCGCCCGGCCAGGCCAGGCAAACCGAGCGGGCGGCGCATCGGCCGCTAGTTACGTACTGTAGGCATAGTTCTCACCTCCACGAAGGCTCCGGCGACGACGCTCGAGACGAACAGGCCTTCGCGCGGGACATTTTGCCGAAGTCTGGGCGACACCTCCGGTGAAGGCGTCTGGCACGCTCTCAGCTTCGAGAGAGCCTCCTCCAACTGGAACGTTCGCTCCAGCTTGAAGCGAGGAGAACTGGAAGCGACGAAAAGTGCATCCCACTTTTTGACAGGTACAGCCAACAACACGCGTTCAAGTGTGAATATACAAAGAAGGACCAACCCCCCCCCCCCCCCCCCCCCACATATGGGTACATGTACATAGTACATGCATAATGTATGGGGCACTATTGGAGGAGAGGCTCATTTTCCAAACCTCCTTCTGGGGTGGGGTATTATTGGAGGTGGGCTTATTAGAGTATTTACGGTAGACTTACCTTAATTTGTGATATTTGCTGTACGTCACGATTGATCAACCCACATTCAGATAGAATGTGGTTGTTGGGGGGGGGGGGGGGGGTTGAGTTGGGTTTGAGTTCAGTTTGAGTTGTGGTGAGTAGTTTGTGAGTTGGTCGGTCTCTCTCTAGAGAGGCGATATGCGTTTCTCCTCCATTTCGATGTTATTTGTCTGTCAGAAGCTACTTTGAACGCGTGTTGGTTAGTTGTACCTAGGTTCAAAAGTGGGATGCACTTCCATCGCTTCCAGGTCTACCTCCCTCGCTTCAAGCTGGAGCAGACGTTCCAGTTGGAGGAGGCTCTCTCGAAGCTGGGCATCCAGGACGCCTTCGCCGGAGGTGTCGCCAACTTCAGCAAAATGTCCCGCGCAAAAGGCCTGTTCGTCTCGAGCGTCATTCACAAAGCCTTCGTCGAGGTGAGAACTATGTACATACGTAACTAGCGGCCGATGCGCGCGCCCGCTCGGCCTTTTTTGCCTGGCCTCAGCCGGGCGAACCCGTAACTACATATACGAGAGCTCGTCGTGCGTGCGTGCGTTCGTCCGTCCGTCCGTCCGTCCGTCCGTTACGCTCTCAGATCTCGATGTTGGAAAGTCGTAGGAAGGCGATCGATGGCTCTATAGATAGGTTTCAAATCACTGGTAGTGTTGCTAAGAGGTTTTGAAATTCAAAAGTTTGAATTGCGTGCGCTACAGTAACCCGAAGGTCGAAACGCAAAACGGCTCTAACTCGCTCGGCAAATTTTTCTGCTTTCGCGGACAAACGCTATATTACTCCACAAATTTGCATTTTCTCGCCTACAGTAGCCTTTCCCGCGTAGCGGACCAGTCATCGGTCGCCCCGTCCGGTATGACGGGCTGATAGTGTACGACACACAGAGTGACGCACAGACAACTGACGATTAATGGGAAGAACTACTCTTCCTTTCTTCTCCTCGTTCTCCAGATTACTATATAACTAGGGTCTATAGCCCGTGGCTACCGCGTTGCAGCTTCAGCGATGTCGCGAAGCTGACGCGCTGCAGCTTCAGAGAGCGATGCCGCGCAGCTGAGGCGCTGCAGCTTCAGAGACCGATGTCGCGCAGCTGACGCGCTGCAGCTTCAGAGGACCGATGTCGCGCAGCTGAAGCGCTGCAGCTTCAGAGACCGATGTCGCGCAGCTGACGCGCTGCAGCGTCAGAGGACCGATGTCGCGCAGCTGACGCGCTGCAGCTTCAGATTACCGATGTCGCGCAGCTGAGGCGCTGCAGCTTTAGAGCACCGATGTCGCGCAGCTGACGCGCTGCAGCTTCAGAGACCGATGTCGCGCAGCTGACGCGCTGCAGCTTCAGAGGACCGATGTCGCGCAGCTGAGGCGCTGCAGCTGCAGAGACCGATGTCGCGCCGACTGCGCCTGTCTCCGTAATCAGCAAAGAGACCGCCCGTGACAGTGGCACCTGACAAACCGACGTTTTGCGCTTCGCCTGTGCCCGTGACTCGTGCTCCGTTGGTCAGAAGACAAACCGACGTTTTGCGCTTCGCCTGTGCCCGTGACTCGTGCTCCGTTCTTGGTCAGAAGACAAACCGACGTTTTGCGCGTCGCCTGTGCCCGTGACTCGTGCGCCGTTCTTGGTCAGAAGACGAAACCCCGTGTTGACGGTGCTTTGACAGTGTGTAAAGCATATTGTTATCAAGTTGGGTCTCACAGCGAACCGCAAAAGCTGTTCCGAAGCAACGGAAAGCGTGTGGAGAGCGTGTGGAGACCAACTTGTGATCTTACTGTATACGGCGCGAATTCAAACCGTGCACGATGTACTGCGCAGCGGATATTTTCGGAATTTCGACCGAATTTAGGCGGCGGCCGAACACCAAACTTCCGCCAGATGGTCCCCGGCGGAAGGCGGTTCCGAAAATGTATAGATGTCCGGGATCCGTCGCCGCTGTCGAGAGTTATCGTGCTAACAGACACACACACACACAGACAGACAGAGATCGCGCGATTAGTAGAGAGGACGTTTTGGCCGCACCGCAACCATTTGCCATTGGAAGGTGTCTGGGAATTGCTTGTCTGCTGTGTTTGTTCACAAAACGTGAGTCTGTCCTGTCACACGAATGGTCGACAGTATACTTTGCAATGTCCCTTATTGTACGCAGGTGAACGAGGAGGGCAGCGAGGCGGCCGCGGCCACCGCCATCGGCGAGTGTCAGACGATATGCGACCTGTCAGAAGATGTGTTTGGACCTATCCCGGTCTTCCGTGCCGACCATCCCTTCCTGTTCGCCATCCACGACTGTTGCCAACATCAGCTGCTCTTCGTGGGAAGGTCGCCTCCTTCGAGTAGACGCCTACGCTCGCTCTCTCTCAAGAAACAGTATGCAACTCGTGTTTGCGTGTTTTGTGCTCAACGTGATTCGATCAGGTTATGAGTATGACACGCATGGGTATGTACATGCAATGCCGTCGTTGTGAAGTGTGCCAATTCGGCGTCTACCGGGTCTTTTGAAACTCTATCTAGACCCCCCCCCCCCCCCCTTCCACTCCACAACAAGGTAAAAGTTATCGAAGCCATACTTGCACACATGGTAGTCTAATGACTTCACACCTCGGATGCAAAAATTCAGCACTCTCTCTCTCTCAACCCATTAACGAATGCGGGCGCGAAACGCAATATCGGTCGCGTTTGCTCCTCCTTCTCTTGGAGGCCATCGCCCTGGAGAAGAAGGGCACAATCAGCTGAAGCATGAGTGACAGACAACCCAGCTTTGATTGTTCACTACGCGAGTTTGATGCAAGCCACGAAAGTGATTCCTAGTCTCCTACGTCATTTTGAAGCTTATTGTGCTATCTTTCAAATGCTACCTCGCCAGCCGCAAAAGAGTGTCTCATTCACGAGCCGCCACCGCTCAAAGGCGTTCCGGTCGTCAAATCTAACCCATTTGCGCTTGAGTTGAGATAGAGTGCTGAATTTTTGCAACCGAGGTGTGAATACATTAGACAACCATGTGTGCAAGTGTGGGTTCGATAACCTTTACACAGCTTGCTGTAGATGGGGAGGGGGTTGGCGTTTTGAAAGACCCGGTACGGCTACATAGGTCTTCATTGGTGCTCGACTATCGCAGATTTCTACGCCATTCCTCCTTCGATGTTGGATGGGTCGATTCCTCGTCCTGCTGATCGAAGAAGGATGTGGTGTAGTAAGGTGCGACAGTCAAACGCTCAGCTCCAGATTAGCTGGCAAAGTAAGTCACCCCATTTGCCCAAGTCACACGCGAGCAGAAAATTTTTTTTCTCGAACACACCTCAAAAGTTCGATCCACATTCGTCAGGAGCGATCCAAATTTGTTAAAACTGGTTCTGCATTTGGCGGACCACTCCAATTTTGGGACATGGTAAGCGGACGCGTCACTCTCGAAATCCGTCTTGTGTCCACTTACGCATGACTGCCGTCCACTTATTTTGATGCCAAAGTCCACTTATTCTGTAATGCTTGTCTTGGACAGGTCAAATGGCCCCGTTTGGCAGTTCTGCCAGTGCCAAGCAAGCAGTGGACGGTTCTGGGACAATTGACTCGGTCCGCTTACGTGGTCTACGTTGTCCACTTATTGGTGCAGAATGGTCGGGATATTTTTCGCAGACAGATCTACATATCCCACCAAAAGGAGTGACTTGACATACGTAGACACAAAATGAGTAGTTTTTTGGCATTTTGAACTAGTCGAAAGTGCTGGAAAATTGGACGGACCGGTTAGTTTTAATAAGTGGACTCGTCGTTTGGCAAACTGACAAGCGGCTCGAGTAAGTCACAGCAATTCCCCCCCCCCCCCCCCCCCCCCCCCCCCCCAAGTCACAGTGACTTGGCGGGTTCCATATTTGGTACGTGACTTCCTTTGCCAGTTAGGCAGCGTTTTCCTGATGAGTTTTGACACTGTGAGAGTTTGGGTGTGCGCACTCCAATCTAATTCCGTTGAGCCTAACCATGAGCCATGATAGGAATGGGTAGCGCATTATTTTCGGCGTACCAGAACAGTGACTTGCTTTAGCCTTAGCCTTTGCATGTTCCTTCCGAAAGTTTTTGTTTTGTTTTCTTGTGATCACTTCCTTTCACTCTTCGACGTTCTGGCTGAAGTGTAGCTGCGCCACTGTTTGCTCTTGTCTGTTCGTGAGTTCTGCTAGCGGGAGCGGAAGCTGCCTGGGGTAACAGCTAAGTGTCTAGATCATTTCACCGCGCACAGGAGCAAATCTGTTAGAACTTGACGACAGTCACGAGTGAGTGTTAGAAGGTTTAGACAATGTACATATGTATTCTCAAGCACATGAAATCCCAATTTCAGTTGCCATGATACTCTAGCCTTTACTGTGATGGCTGCGAGTCTGCGTTCTGCACGCGTTGCAACTCAGTTAGCGTTCTGTGAGTTTAAATAGTTTTCGGTAATTCGGCTGCTGCTGACTAAGCAGTACCAAAGCCAAAGAGTTTTCGTTTGATGCTGCCTAGTCGGCATGGGAAGCCTCTGGCCAAGGTCAGGTTCAGTGTCGCCTTGCCACACTCCATTCGATGATGAGTTCGATATACTCGGCCGTGGCGCTCCCTGGGCTTTGTGTCGTAGTTGGACTGGAGGGCCAATCTTCCGCTCCTCAGTGCCTTGTGCAGTTGAATGAGACCCAGCCAGTGGGCGGCCTGCTCTGTGGCAGCTTCCTCCGTCCGACCGAAGTCCTTGTGAAGCAGTTGGACGGACAAATGGCCGCCTTCGGTGTTGTCGGCCAGCCATCTGGCCAGTTCGGCCACATTCTCTTCGCTGGTCGGAAATCGCTGCCGCTCATCCTCCTCTTCGTCGTCTTCCTCTTCCTCCTCCTCGTCCAGTGTCATGAAGGCCAATTCTCTGGCGTTGGGACAGACGGTGGAGAGCAGCCGCTTGATGGGAACCATGCAGTTGTTCCAGCCGTCGCGAAAGGGGCCCATGAGGCGACGGAGTGACTTGTTGCCGACGGAGTTGAAGCAGCTCTTGGAGACGTCGAAGTAGGCGCTCGATCTCGACGAGCCGTCGTAGAAGCAGGGGATCAGCATCAGATCCTGCAGCCCCTCGCAACCGGAGATGAGTCGGGCCAAATGGCTCTCGTTGAAGCGGCCTTCGTAGCCGAAAGCTGCCGCAACGATCAGCAACTTCAGGGAAGGCAGCGACGCGACCGTCTCCACGAAGCAGCCGTAGTCCTTCAGGTGGATCAGAGAGACGCTGAGGTGGACGAGACGATTGGCTTCGGCCATGGACAGCCAGAGGGGCGCCAGCGACGCACTTGTAGTCTCCTCCTCCACCTGATGAACCACAATTGACAGTGAGCGCAGAACCGATCGCAGGGCCAAAATCTGGCCGGGCGCGAAGGCCAGACGCATGTCTCCAGCTCCAGGTTGGTCGGAGGCAACGAGCGTAAGGCCATCGATCTCTTTGCGTATGACGTCGGAGCCAAGGAAGTCGCTGCAGAAACAGCTCAACGAGCCGTACGCTTCCAAGGTGACCCAGCGGGGGCTAACACGTTGCTTCAGCAGCTCCAGAGCCTTGACAGCCACCGATGTCGGCGTGAAGGAGGCCGTTGTCAGATGCCGTTCTCTGCCGGCTTCAGGAAAGGCGAGCTTCAGTCTGCCGCTGTCTCGACTGGCGATTCTCAGAGACCTGGCATTGTCGTTGCTCCACGACCTGAACGTTGCCGTCATCGCGGGTCACAAAGCGCACCAGACATTGCTCAGATTGAATCATAGCCAACTCAGGGTCCCGCTCGACGTGTCTGAAGGCGCGGCACAGCAGGGAACTCTGGAACTTCTCCGAGACGGCAGTCAGCTCGTTGACAACGGCCGCCTTCAGATGGGAGGCCAGTCCCAACAGAGAATGCCCTTGTGGAAGTCCTGCTGAGGACGGGTCGAGACGCCTCCGCTTGGTCGAATTCGCGCCGTCTGATGGTCTCCGAGCAATTTTGCGAGAACTGCGGCGCATGGCGTCCAGCTACCAATCACTCCAGTGCCTTCACACGCCCAGTGGAATAACTGTGCAATTTTCAAAGAACCCAATCTTTCGCGGCATTCAGAAACGGGCGGCTCAGCAGCGCGGCGGACGCTCGCTGCGGCAGAGTCAGCAGAAGCTTTGTCGGCGTATTCCGCGTCTTCTCTTCCCCTCTACTCCTCCACCCCCCCCCCCCCCCCCAACCCATCTCAAATTCTCTCCAGTCTTTAGTCTTTGTCCTCTTGCGGCGCATGGGTGTCGGCCGCGTCTCGAGCGCACGTTTAGCGCGCCGCCCACCGTCATATCGCACAGTGGCCTTGTGTATTCGGTTCGGTGTATATGACGGCAGCCGGCTGGACACAACAAGCAGTCGAGCCCCTCTCCCCCACAACGTGTTTCGGTCTCGCGCCTGCGACTGCGAAGGCTGTCGTTGTCTGAGACGGTCCGGTCGCGCGCGCTTACGACGTCGTATTTTGGCGCCACATTTGAATGGGCTGGTGTGTACTTCGCGCCACATGATTTACCTACGGCCTGCGACGACGACGGCGCTATTCAAGATGCCTACAATTGACTGTGGTGGGCCTGTCTTCTGAAACAGTAATCCCATTCAACAAACAAACAGACATCAAACAGGCGTCCATCGAAATGGCGACGTGCATGGCAGATTGCTACATTTGTTCGGCGACATTCGACATTTGACATGTATGTTCGACCGGAGCTGTGTACGTAGCGAGTTGGCATGCTGCTCCTCTGTCGCCCTCTCATAATGTATTAACATTTCTTGCTGCGCCATTTCTCAACTTCACTGTCGCCCAAGTGGAGTTCCAGAACGGCTTGTCCCAGACTGACTTGGTGGACACTGTGGCAGTGATGGTTCCTCGAAGACTCCTTGAACATCGACTGGACACCGACTCTCTCGTTCGCTAACGCCTTCTCCACCTGAAGCTTGCCGAGCCAATCGGCGGCAATCGATCGGGCCTTATTCTCGTCTTCGCCGTGGCCGCTGGCTCGGAGCAGAACGACCAGTTGTCGACCGTAGTCGCGGTACTTCATTAGGAATGCCGCCATTTGAGCGGTGTCCTCTGTGGTTGAAGCGAAGATCTCCCCGTCTTCCTCCAAGGAGACGAGATTGACGCCCTCCAGGCCGGGAAAGAGCAGCAGCAGACGCTTCAGCGACACGTGACAGTCCAAGGAGGCGTCGCAGAAGGGGCCCCAGAGAAGGCGCAGCGTCTCGCTTCGAGCTCCGGCCAGGCAGGGGTGCGAGAGGTCCAAACCGTCGCCATCCTCGTGGTCGCAGATGAAGAGCTTCTCGAGGCGGCCGCAGCCCCTGATCAGCTGGCTCAAGTAGGCCTCCGCTGGCGCCCCGCCCACTGAGGGAACGGAGAGCCTGGGCAGCTGCAGCACCTTGAGTCTAGGCAGACCCACTATGGCGCCGACGAGGCCGCCAAGGTCTTTGGTTTGGGTGCATTGCAGGTCGAGCAGCGTCAGTCGGTGGCACTCCGCCACCGACAGCCACACGTGGCTTAAGGACGCGCCGGTGGGCGTCTCGCTTTGCATAATCTGGACAGGAGGAGCACGTTGAACACTATTACGTCATCACACTGTAAGTCTGGCGCAAGCAAACGAATAGTCGTCGCAAGTGCACTCACCTCGATCCGCAATTCCCGTAACACTGCGGCCAAGGCTAGGATGGGACCCACTCCGAGTTGCGGCAGGCGGAGCCGATCGCGTAGGCGGACGACCAAACGATTCACCGACTGGGAAACAACCCCGCAGGCCAGGAATCGGGACAGAAAGGGATTCATGGGAGAGTAAGAGATCAGACTGACGCGCGACGGCCTCAGTCGCGATCTCAAGTCGTCCAAGAACCGAATGGTGTGGCCGTGATTGAATCGCACGCTATGCTTGGCGCCGTCGTTGCGACAGACGAAATAGAACTCCATAGAGTCCCTGTCGTAGTAGCCAACTGCCAGGGCGCCGCTCTCGTTGTGCCACGCACTGAAATCGCGTTCATGGCAGGTTTTATACATACCGTAAATAGGCCAATAAGCCCCCGTTCCGTTCTCCAACTTCGAGGAGGTCTTGTCCAGGGACGAGGTCAGGAGGGGGGCTTATTGGAGTATTTACTGTACGTCGTTTGCTTGTCGTTTGATGGAGCAACAAATTGTGAAGAGGTTCTGCATCATCGTCATCGCCCCGAGACTATTCACAGCTCGAACTTATGTGGTACACAGGCACAACTACATACGTACGTAGAAGTCATAATAAATGGTAGTGTACGCCACATGCAATAAACACCGTACTCTGGCCGATTCTCGGCGTGCCGAAACTGCCTGCAGAGCAATTGGGTCTTCAGCTTGTCCTTCGCCCTCAACTCGTTGACAATGGCAGCTTTTAAATGATCTGCTACCGACAACAACAGGGCACTGTTTTCTATGAGACGAGCTCGCTTCGGCCTGGGACCAAGCGCCTCGGCCTCCGCCATTCCCCAAGAAAGCAACGAGCGACGCCCTGTCCTCTCCTCCAGAGCAAGGATTTGCCGCGGACGTGGGAGCGTTTCGACTCGCAATCTGCCGGCCGCGGGAAGACAAGACGTGCCGGCCTCGGCCCCCCTGCCTGCGCTGCAATGGTGTCAGTGAACGGCCGGCCGTCTCCTCTGTTCCTTCGCAGGCAGACTGCGAACGGTGCACATACGCTTCGAGCGTTGCGCTGGGAAATGGGCGGGAAGAACAGACGCCTGGGCACACGCGCGGCCCGAGAATGACAGCTGCTGTGGGGGGGGGGGGGGGGGGGGCTAGTGGAAGGTGGGGGTGGGCGGGGAGGGGGAGGTTCGTAGGCGTTGTGGGGAGGGGGTGGTGCTGGAGAAAGAATGCCAAGTCAAAGAGGGTTTGCGTGTGTACATTGTACATAGGTAGAGCCCACATTACACTGCAACATCGTCTGGTTCGTGCCATTTCCATTCGTATGCGTGGGTCGTGACTCCAGTTCCCTTGGATTGAGCCCTGTACGTGGCCCACAGCGAAACACTTCATCCCGCCTTGTCTGACCTCTACCCGCAACGTACCCAGGTACCTCTACCCCAGAGGACTCGAGCTGCGGAATTTTAGGTATCGCAAATCGTCCTAGACAAGTTGCTTCGGTACACTACCTACGTGCGCAAAACCGCCCTCTCGCTGTGTAAACTATGAAATACGTGCAGCGTACACTGCACGTAACGATAGTGAGAGGCCAACGGTGTTTCTAAGTCGCAACCACGCAATTGCCGGCACAATGTCGATGTTGCTCCGAAGAGGGTCGATCCAAAACGTCAGCACGACAGGCCCCCATTCTAAACAACGCCTGAGAAAGTCTCGCTCGCTGCCAACGAACCTCAGGTTTGCGCATAGGTACAATAATTTGGCTCCATTTGCACTTTTCAATTTGCATTGAGGTTGGCGAAGCAGCCCCACTATAGTACCTTTGACCAACGGGAGCAACCCAGTTGTAGATAAGGAAAGCTCAAAGATAACAACTGCATGGCTTCAAGAATGGTTTATTTGTTTATGCACTACTACTTACGGAAGCGTTAAAGCGACGTCGAGTGAACCTTGTCCAATAGAGTACACGGCGTGCATGTCAACACTAACGTTAGAAGTCGCTGAGAATTTCAGCAGCCGACATGACGGCAACGTGGCCGAAGTCGCTGAAGATCTTCCTGCCGACACTCCAGCCGTTGGAAAAGGTGCGCGCGAGGCTCTCAGGACTTCGCAAAGACACTTGTAGTCAAGATTTACTGCTGGTACACATACCGTGTGCCTAACAGTAGATTCCACCAGTGCGAGCCAACCTCCAAAAGAAAGCTCCGGAGAGGAAGGCGGGTGGGGCTGGGTGGTGGTGTTCAGCGGCTTCATGTCCTCTTTTCTGGTGGACGGCGTCGTCTTCAGCTATGGCATCTTCTATCCCCACGTACTGGCCGCCTTCGACGACTCCTCGCCCACACTCGCCAGCGCCGTCGGCTCACTCATGTTCGGACTCTACAATCTCAGCGGTACTGGGTACATAATTTATACCTTGATGCAAGCAGTGCGGCCGTTGTATGGATAGCTTCAGTTTCACGCACTGCAATTGTTGTAGTAACGTTATTTTAAATACCGACTGCGAAAGACTTAGAGTACGACTAGTAGTGGCCCGCCTGACACAAGAGAGACGTCAGCGGATGAGGAGACTGCATTCGCTTCAGGGCCGGTGGTCGGAGCGCTGGTGAATCGCTTCGGCCCGAGGTCCGTCATGATCGTTGGCTCCCTGTTGGGATTCCTGGCAATGTTTGCCGCTTCTTTCGCCTCCAACATATTCCTTCTCATTGCTTGCTATGGACTCTTTGGAGGTAGGTACTTGCATCTAGAAGTAATGACAGTGCCGCAAGCGGCGTCTGTTATACTTTCCAAATGTGTCCAATTTCGGCTTCGGAATGGGTCTGACCTACATGCCTGCCATCGTCACGGTCAACTTTTACTTCGAGAGACGACGAGCCCTCGCAATGGGCATCGCCACGGCAGGCAGCGGCTGTGGCACCATCGTCTTAGCCCCACTGACTCAGTGGCTGATTGGAGGTTGTCTCATGCCCGCTCTCTTAGTCCGTCCGAGCCATTCTCTATCTCGCGAACGCAGTCTACGGCTGGCGCGGCGCTCTGTGGATTCTGGCGGCGGTGTTTTCTCACTGCGCCGCCTTTGGCCTTCTACTCCGACCGATCAAGGAAGTTCACGTTGGGCAGCCAAAGACGGGCCCTCACTTGGAAGACCATTCGGCTAGGCCGACGTCGCCTGAACCTTGCCCGACTGCTACCACGACGACTTCTCTATTGACCAGGTATTACATTGTTTGCGGTCATTCCAGCCTGTCGTGAGCGCCAGTGCTTCCACCCTCAGACGATGGCTGGTCGACACGCTGGGATTCAACCTGCTGCTTCGATCGGCAGTGTTGCTGTTGTTCCTCGTGTACGCCATCCTCTTCGTTGCCTTCTACGTCCCCTACGTCTTCCTTGTCAGCCGAGCCATAGACCTGGGCGTTGACCCAGCCGGCGCGTCAGTTACACACTGTGTCAACAGCGTCTTTCTCCAAGGTCGAAGTGTTCGTTTGCATAAGGCAATGTGCTCATCGTTCAGATCCGCGCTGATCTCCGTTCTGGGAGTGTCCAACACCTTGGGAAGGGTGGCCTTCGGCTGGCTGGCCAGTCGAGGCGCCAACTCCAACTCCTTTGCCTTCCTGACATCCAGCATCTGCTTCTGTGGACTGAGCTCTTTGGCTTTGACGCTGACCCACTCAGCCTCTGGCGTCTATTGGTTCTCGATGGCTTACGCCGCCCTCTTTGGGTTCTCACTAGGTGCGTATTACTGCTGTCAATGGCGATGACAACAACCATCGCCATCGAAGTCACCAGCGCTGATCTTGGGCCGCCTTCTTCTCAGCCGCTCCCATCTGCCTGTCTACGGTGGCTCTGACGGAGGTGGTGGGACTGCGGAATTTGACGACGACCTTCGGCCTCCTGCTGCTCGTCTGCGGCTTCTGCCAGATCGTTGGCTCGCCCACAGCAGGCGAGTCTCGTTCTGCAGTCTTTCTGCCAACGAAGTCGAGTTGACGAAGGAATATGGGACATCGAGGTAGCACTTCGCAGGCATGGTCTACTCGGCCTTCGGCTCATACGACGCTGCCTTCGTCTTCGCCGGATTGCTCCACCTCGCGTCGGGTGGCCTATGCGGTGCATTGATGATGATGGTGAAGAAGTCCTGATCTCGGCGGACACAAAGCACGCGCCGTCATGGCTTTCGGCCAGTGAAAGTCGCACAAGTTCAGCAAATATACGGAGGCAAGAGCCCTTATATCGCAAGTCTCGCGAAAGCCCACAGCATTGCACCGAACGTCCATATTCACCGATGTTTTGACTCTATTGCTGAATCAGTGGCGTAGCCAAGATTGACAAGTGGGATGGGACGGGCAAAAAATTTTTGGGTAGGGCAAAATTTTTTAGCTGTTCGTTGAGCGCTACTGGGTGCAAAATGCAAAAATCTTGCTATTTACAGCGAAGCAGGCAAAATATTCGCTTTAAAAGCGCCACAGGCAGAAACTCTTACTATTTTTAGCGCCGCAGGCGAAAATTTTTATTATTTATAGTGCCGCAGGCGAAACTTTTTACTAAATGTAGTGCCGCAGGCAAAAATTTCATTATTTATAGCGCCGCAGGCGAAAATTTTTACTATTTGTAACGCCGCAGGCAAAAATTTTCATTATTTTTAGCGCCGCAGGCGAAAAGTTTTTGCTAAATGTAGTGCCGCAGGCGAAAATTTTCATTATTCATAGCGCCGCAGGCGAAAATTTTTACTATTTATAGCGCCGCAGCCATAATATTTGCCTTGCCTTAATATTTCTCTTGCTGGCCAAAAATTCTTCTGAAAGAGGGGAGGAGTGCCCCGAGGGGCTCTGCCCCCGTCTATAATCTTGTTTGAAGACAGACTGAGATAAATATTTGGATATCGAAAGGTTTCCAAAGTTGTATTATGTTGCATACGAAATAATGTTTGTAATGACACATGCGCGCCGAGCTCTCGTATGGATGTTGCCCTGATGAGGTAGGGCGAAAGCATCAGTTTTTAAAGTGTCCTCGAATGAAGAATTGCGACAATTCATGACTACCGATCATAGAGTAAGCTGACACCCATGCGGGTTACACTGGGCTAGCAAGAGCGGACGCGTATACAAGGATATAGCCAACAAAGTAAACGACAATTTAGAGAGCGGAATCAAGACCTAAACGCCACGATTTGGCCTTCGAATACTCGGACTCAGACTTTGACGAATCGTTCGGTGACGCCTCGCTCTCTGCATTGGGCGATCCGATGCCGGACGATGGTCGAGAGGACACGCGATGGAGAGACCTCGACGAAGCGACTGGCGCCGACCTCCTCCAAGGCCGTCAGCACCGACTGACGCCACTGAACTGGAGCCACGAGTTGACGCTTGACAGCCTCCTTGATCTTCGACGCCTCCAGGGCCGTCTCGCCGCTGCAGTTCAAGACGACTGGCATGCTGGCGTCGTGGAAGGACACCGACTCCACCAACTCCTCCAGTTCTGCCTGCGATATGCGTATTCGTGCAGCAATTAAGCAACAATTACAACAATTCGTACAGCGATACAGCGCTTCGCATGCGGTAGATATAGGCACACACCGATGCCACACCACCTGAACGGGCGCCATGAACGACGAGTGGAAGCCGCCGGCCGCGCGTAGCTTGCGAACGTCGATTAGCTCGAAGTCAGTGGCGTCTTCAGCGTCTTCTTTTCTTTGGTCGAGCTTGCGAACGAGACGGTCGCAGTCGTCCACTGAGCCGGCCACCGTATGCTGGTTGTCGGCCAGGAAGGTGGAAATCTCCATTTGTGGGAATTCTCCTGTGAGAAACCTTTGCAGCTGTGCAGCAGTTGGACCAAACACGCTGACCATCGCGCTTGGCTTCTCTTTCACCTGAGGGCGGAGCAGTCGATTGTTTTGCCAGTAACTACAACGGCCATAATAGCCACCATTACGGAAGATAGCGTGATTTCAGTGGGGTCAATTACTGTGACTGTTATATCTGCTATGTACCTTTGCTTTCTTAGATAGCGTAGTACTGCATATACTACTTAGAGTCAGAGAGATGCCTTCAACTCACCAGTTGATCCATGAGTTCTCCTCTTTTTCGCACGAGCTTCAAGGTGTCTTCAAAAGTCATTGCTCCAACGAAGACGAGGGCGGCGAACTCGCCGACGCTGAGGCCGGCCACCACGGAGACGCTGTCGATCAGTTCAGGCTCCTCCTCCTTCAGCTGCTCCACTTTGGCCAGACAGCCCACGAAGAGCGCTACTTGGACAAACTCCGTGCTCTCCAGATAGTCGGCTCTGCTCTCCAGGCACATCGCGAGAACGTCACTGCCGAGGACGGAGGCGGCCCTGTCAAACAGACGCTTCGCCGCGGCCGAATCGGCCATTGAGTGGCACATGTCGGGCTTCTGGGACCCTTGGCCGGGGAACATGAGCATGGTCCTTGGACCACTCGGCTTGATTGGCGGTGGGAACAGTTGTGGCGCTTCAGATGGAATTGGCTGGCAGCCGGATACTTGCTCCTGCTCCTTGAGCTGGCTGAAGATGTAGCGTGCCAACAGTCCAATGGTGGGGAAGGAGTAGGTGTCGGCGATCTCCAACGCGTGTCCCAGACGCTTTCTCACGGCGCTCATCATCTGGATGGCCAGCAGCGACTCGCCGCCCAAGTCCGAGAACTGCTCGTCCATCTTCACTTCCTCCAGGCCGAGCACCTGCTGCCAGATATCCGTCAAGGTCGCTACGACGGCTTCTTCGCTCGCAGCGTCTTCTTTGCTGATCTCCTGATATGCGCCACCAACTTCATCTTCTCTGTCGCTGTTGCTGGACTGGAACTTGACGTCGTCCATTTCCCACCAGCCCAACTCCGGCTGGAAGTCGGCCACTTTCGCCTCCCTGGAGCAGAGGTAGAGGAACTTTTCCACGTGCTTCTGCTCGTCGGCGTCGTGAGGACAGACGAGGACGGTGGAGCAGCCGACCTCCTTCAGCAGCGACACCCACTGGTGGGGCAGCAGCATGGGGCCGTAGGGGCGCAGGTTGTGGTCCTTGAAGTACCACCAGCCGTCCAAAAGTCCCCATGCGAGAGTGCTCCAGGTCTCGTTCTTTGAGCTCTCCATCAGGAAGAGCAATCCCGTTGGTTCCAATGTCCGCAGCAGATTCTCTATCGACGCTCTGACGTTCTCGGTGGTGTGGACGACGTTGTAGGAGATGACCATGTCGAACTTGTGCTCGATTCCCTGCTTCTCCGCTGGTATGGTGATGTCGAAGGGCTGGAACCTCATCTGGCTCTTGTAGTCGGAGAAGAGCCGCTCGGCGTTGGTGACGAAGGATTTGCCCAGGTCAGTGAACCAGTACGCGACGTTGCTGCCCTTCAGTCGGGGCATCAGCTGGCGCGTCACGTGGCCCACCCCGGCGCCCACTTCCAGGATTCGAAGAGGGCTCGACAAGGGCCGTTTCGCACCCATCTCCGTGGCACATTGCGTGATGAGTTGCATGTACATGTTGAAGTAGACGTCGCCCAGCAGGTCCCCCAGCTGGTCAAATCGAAACATGAAGTCCATATCGCCCTTGGGGTAGATGACAGAGATGGGGCTCATCCCTCCAAGGAGGACGTCGCGGTAGAACTGCGAGCAGTAGAGAGGAAACCGGAAGCAGTCCGCGTAAGCAGGGAACACCTTCTCCGCCTGGTTACAGAGCTCCTTCGGGGTCGACAGTTCCTCGCCCACGATGGGCTTCTTGACGACCAATGTGTCCAGCTGAGGCGAGGCACTTTCCATGTAGCCATTCATCCACAGCTCCCGCAGCATGACAAAGAAGAGCTTGCGGTATCTGCCCCCAGCGCCCCACCCACCCCCCCCCCCACACCCCCCCCCCCCCCCCCCACCCCCCCCACACCCACCCCCCCCCCCCCCCCCCCCCCCCCCCCCCCCCCCCCCCCCAATGCGAAGGGCCGTTATCCCTCTGGTGTACGTGTCTCACGAAAGGTGTAAGTGCGCTTGCCGAAACCCGATCATTCCCACTAATGGTTGGCCGCGGATAAGCTCCGGATTAAAAAGTTGAGTTTGTATTGTTACTGTATTTGTAAAGAGTTGCGTTCTTTGTGCAGAGACGTGCCTTTGCCAATGACCCCAAATACATACATATCTTGTCTTGTCTTCGTTTGTGTTTGCCCCATGGCGTATACGTTTTCTAATTGCCTAGTCGTTGCCTAGTCTTCTCTGAAGGGAGAATCTGTGAAGGTACATAGTTACTGTAGCTCAAGGACGAGGGCGATCGAGCCACCACATAATCTAGAGGTTAGTGGGTAGCGGAAGACGTGTTGTAGTGGCGAGATTACCTTGTATGGATTTGGCTGGCCTGAAGCAGCTCCTCGAATGCCAGCGTCCGCCCAACTTGCCACAGTGGCGAGACTCCAGTTCCTTGCAGGAAGGTGCAGATGATTGAGCAGCAGAACTCTGCCAGCGTTCTCTCCAGGGTTTCAGGCGGCGCCAGTGGTAGCGTGCGCACCAATTGGCGCGTGACGGTAATCTTGTGAGCCAGAACGCTGCTGGCCAGTGACGCCGCGCCTGTCGAGGGTAAAGCTGTGTGGTCCAGTCGGTTCAGCCAATGACGACGTCCACTGAACAGCCTCACTGGCAAGCTGGGAATATTGCCAGAAAGCTGTGCTCGCATTTGGCTAGCCTCGTCAGTTGAGATCCTCTGAATCTCTGCCCCATGCAGCATTTCGACGGTCTCCATTGTAGCACTGGACTCCAACAGCACCAGGGAGTTTCTGATCAGCGCAGAGAGACGACTGGTCGAGTTCGAGCGCAAGAAGAGGATGTTGACGTCGCCGCTTCTGTGTTGCCTTTGCTTGAATAGAATTGTCGATATGGTCCTGTCGTTTATGGCAGAGCACAAATCCGCCACGTCGTGCAGTTGGCATTTGCTTTGCAAAAGGAGTTCCTCATCGATGAGTGCAGCCAGATCTCGGAGTTGTTCCACTACGAATTCGACTGAGGAAGCATGCAGCAGGAGGTGCAGGTTCTGGGTCTGACTCTGAAGTCGGCGTTCAGACGCTTCCTCTGCTCCGTCACTCTCCGTAGGTCTCTTGTTCAGTGATAGGACGACATGGCAATTCGTCCCAGAGAGTCCAAATGAGCTGACGCCCGCATGGATGGGCGATTTTGCTGGCCATGGCAGTGGGTTGCCTGGCAAGCAGAGGGCCTCAGAGCTCTCTAGCTCTGGATGCTTGCTTTGGACGTAGGGTGAGGGTGGTACTGCTCCAAAGTTCAGACAGGCCAATACTCTGGCAACGCTCAGTAGTCCAGAAGCAGCGTCGAGGTGGCCAAACTGCGGCTTGGCAGACCCAATGGCTAGTGGACAGCCAATTGGCCTAGATTTGAACACTTGGATGAGCGCTGCCAACTCGACAGCGTCGCCCAGTAGCGTCCCAGTGCCATGCGCTTCCAAGAAGTCGATGTCGTCCAGTGTCAAGCCACAGTTCCTAATGGCAGCCTGGATGACTTCAACTTGTGAAGAGCTGGACGGCGCTGTAATGCCAATTCCACGGCCTACGCTGTTGATGGCGCTTCCAGAGATCGTCCCATAAATGTGCCTGTTATCCTCAAGCGCCTGTCGCTCTGGCATGAGCACCAGTGACACGACTCCTTCGCCGACAGAGGTGCCTCTGCTGGACGCGTCGAAGGAGCGGCACTGGAAGTCGGGCGCCAGGACTCCGTCCTCGGAGAAGGTTCCCTCGCGAGCTGGGTAGAGGATGAGACTGACTCCTCCGGCAATGGCGCCTTCGCTCTCTCCTTTCCACATGGACTCGCAGGCTGTCTGCAAGGCGACTAGGGAGGACGAGCAGGCCGTGTCCACGACCATGGTGGGCCCCGTGAAGTTGAAGTGGTAGGCGATTCGCGAAGCGATGACGGACTCCATGGCTGCTGGAATGGCCACTGGGTTGTCGGGCTGAGCCAGTCGTTTGTACCCCATCTCTGACGCGCCCACAAACACTCCCCAGGGACGGTTGTTGGCCTCGAGCAATAAGCCGGAATCCAACAACGCCTCACTGGTCACCTCTAGAAAGACTCTCTGCTCCGGTGGCATGAACTTCGCTTCTCCAGGTGAAATACCGAAGCATCGCTCGTCGAACTGGTCGATGTCCTCCAAGAAGCAGCCTTGAAACTCGCCAGCAGACTTGAGCCTCCCACTCTCCTCTGGATGGATGCACAGAAGGACGTCTTCTTTTCTTCTATTGGGAAAGTCGCCCATCAGCTTTCTGTCCTGGTCGATTGCCTTCCACATGTCCCGCAGGCACCTGATCTTGCCAGGAAGGCGCAGTCCCACTCCAACAATAGCAATTGGCGGCTTCCCCACGCGCTCAATGGGCTCTTGCCGACTGGCCTTCGCTGTTGGCTGGTGTGGCGGCACGCTGGTGGTGCTGGTCTGCCCACAACATTCTTCTTCAGGTGTGGTCTTCTGAGTTACATTCTCCACATGTTCGGCCAGTAGAGCCAGGGTTGGGTAGGAGAAGAGCTGTGGCACACTGATGTCAAGTTGCAGTTCTGTTGTGAGAGCTGAGGAAAACTGCAGTAGCACTAGGGAATTGACCCCTTGTTCCATCAGTGGCGCGAATGGGTCCAATTGGGAAGGTTCGGCGATCCCCAAGCAGTCTGCCAGAATGCGCTGTAACTGAGCGGTTGTTTCAGTTGGAGCAAGGTGTTGCTGAAGACAGTCCGAGCTCAACATGTCGATAACTGATGGGAATGCCATCTTGTCCACTTTCCCATTGGAGGTCATGGGAATCTGCTCCAATTCAAAGACGTGGTCGGGCTTCATGTAAGGCACCATTCTCTCAGCCATCTGCCTCTTCAGCTGCTTTAGGTCGATGGCCTCGGCACTTTCGTCCATCTTGGCAACGAAAGCGACCAGCTGTTCTCTCGTCCTTTCTGTGGCGCTCGTCTGCGCCTTCTCGACAATGACGTGCACGGAGCAGCCGTCACCAACCAGCTGCTTGATCCAGCTTTCGATCTCCACAAGGCTGACTCTGTAGCCGCGGACTTTGATGAGGCCGTCGTCACGGCCCAGAAGCTGAATATCTCCAGATGGTAGCCAGCGTGCCATGTCTCCCGTTCTGAGGCGTCGTCCCTGTTCCGTGTCTTTGCAGGTCGAAGCCACGACATCGCCATAGATCGTTAGCTCTCCAACGGTTCCAATGGGGCAAAGCGCTGGGCAGTCGTTCTGCTCCACTGTGACCATGACCCCGGCGAAAGGTTTGCCAATGGGAAGGCAGCCTTTCAGTACTGGTGGAGACCCCTCGAAGTATGTGCTATCGACCGTCGCCTCCGTCATTCCATAGCTGTTCACGACACGGCAGAAATTCAAATTCCTCTGAAGACCGGCGAATGATTCGGTGTCGATGGAGTCGGATCCAACGATGAAGAGCTTGACACTTCTCAGTTTCGCAGAGCTTCCTTTCGCGTGGACTAGGTGGGTCGCGAACTGAGGCGTCACTTCCGTAATGGTCACTTGGCCGGACTGAATCATGTCCAGAACGCGCTGTGTGTCGAGACGCTTGTCGTCTGGGCAAATGATCAGTTGTCCACAAGTGGAGATGAGGGCGCGCGCCAGATCTGCAACGAAGACGTCGAAAGAGAAGGGTGCCCAAGCCAGGGCTCTGACATCAAACTTGTCCAACTGATAGTCTTCTCTCCAAGCTGCAGCCATTGCGAGGAGGCCCTTGCAGGTGATTTTCCACAGTTTAGGCTCCCCTGTTGTTCCAGAGGTCTGGATGGCGTACGCCATCGACTGGCCAGATTGCCTTGGTATCTCGGGGGTTTTCTGGAGATTCGCTGTTGCTTGACGGACGTCGATCACTGGGCAGGAGAACAGTGATCTCAGAGAATCTTCATCCAGCGTAGGTGTGTCTCCGACAAGCACTGCGGCAACAGTCTCCTTGCTTGCCAGGCTTGTCAGTCTCTGGCTGAATTCCAGCTTCATCGGCAAGAAGTACCCTCCAGCCTTCCACGTTCCTACGATGGCGACGATGGCGTCGATGCCTTTGTCCATGTAAAGCAGAACGGGGTTCGATGCTAGAGAACTGCTCTCCACCATCGTGCTGAGCGCCATTGCTACTCTGTTCGAGAGGTCGTCGAGTTCCTCGTATGTCAGTTG
This sequence comes from Linhomoeus sp. GSCO2_2, assembly GCA_030248115.1. Taxonomy (NCBI): domain Eukaryota; kingdom Metazoa; phylum Nematoda; class Chromadorea; order Monhysterida; family Linhomoeidae; genus Linhomoeus; species Linhomoeus sp. GSCO2_2. Next base: position 22,916 of record JASAMZ010010626.1, read on the forward strand.
TTGCCCTTCGCACACCACAGCGACGTCATCTGGACGTTTTGCAACGTTGGCTTCAATCGCGTCCAGTGGAGTCTCGTACTCTTCAAGGAAGGATGGCATATGCAGTGGTCTGTAGCTGAAACGACGCAGTAGCCTTTCCTCGTCTGCTCCAATCAGCTCAATTTCTTGCAGTCTTTGATCTATTGGTCGTGACTCTTCAGCAAACGCAAGCGCCAGTCTTTTGAAGCTTGCCACGAAATTGGCCGCCACGTCTTCTTCCAGTAGTTCGGCCCCGAACTCGGCCACGAGCTTGACCTGTCCGCTCTTCTCGTTGTGCAGCACGTCCAGCGACAAGACCGCTTTGCAGTGTTTGCCAGGGACGTCCACTTGCCCATGGACAGGTCGGCTGGAGCCGTAGTTGAACAAGTAGTGGAGAGGCAAGTTGACGCCATTCTGTCTTGCGACGTCCAGGACGTCGTCCCATGGCAGGCGGTTGTTCTGCAGACAGCTGAGCCACTGCCTTGACATGGTCTTCAGGTGCGCTGAGATGGTGAGGTCTTCATCCACTTCTACCCCAAAGAAGACCATGTTGACGTAGTTTCCAAAAGCACCTTGGCTGCTGTAGTCTCGATTGGTGGTTGGCACGAGCACTGGGACAGGCGAACTGCCCAAGTACCTCTTCAGTACTAAGACAAAGGTGGCCAAGGTGAACTGAAATGGCGTCAGCTGTTGGCGTCGACAGAATTTCTCGATGGCGCTCCACTCCGCCGCTTCTATGGTTTCATGAATGTGGGACGCTTCGTGTGGTCTCGAATTGAAGCTTCTCAATGGCGCTTTGCTCCAGAGCTCGCTTTCGGCGAAGTCCAAGTGCCGCAGTCGCTCTGCCCAAAACTCGCATTGCTCTTTCCAGGGGTGGCTTCTTCTGAAGATTGTCTCTTGCTCGACGAAACTGGCAAAGGTTTCCAATGGCGCAGTGTGTGTGTCAGCTTTGCCAGTGGCCAAGAGATGCCCCATTTGTCTCAGAGAGATGTCGTCCACCAGCCAGTGATGAACGTGGACGGCCAGTGTTGTTGTCGGCCATTTGTTGCCTTGCAAACACCGCAGTTGGGTCCAACCTTCACTCCCATCGAGTAGAGGGGTCGTCTTCTGCAGGAAGGTTGCCATTTCGGCGTTTGGGGGCGCCATCTCTTCCTTCAGAGTTGAGAGCACTTGAGCCGCTCGGCCCTGCTCGTCACATCCTTCTAGCAGTGATGGGAATTTCTGGAGTAGCTTCGTGAAAATGTCGGCCGCCTCTTGCAGCTGGATTTGTCTGTCCAATTCAACAGCAATTGTTTCCACGTAGGCAGTTGAGAGTGGGTTCAGATCTTGCCACAGTTTCATACTGCCCTGCATAGCAGAAGTCTTCACCAGAGGCAATAATGGTAGATCAGCACTGTTGGTTTCCGCGTGCGAGCTTTCTCCATGCGGCGATCCCTTGCCATTTTCCACCAGGTGTGTGAGATAGCCAAAGGTTGGCCTTTCGAAGAAGTCGAGGAGTGTCACCTCACTGTGAAGCTGCTTTCGAATAGACGACAGCATCCAGACGGCCTTGAAGGAGTTGCCGCCTAAGCGCAGGAAGTTGTCCTCGTCGATTGGTCGACTGCTGGATCCAAGTGTCTCCATCCAAATAGTTTGGAGGGTGCCGGTGTCAGAGCAGTGGTTCGGAGCACTCAGCGCGGCGCCCAAAGATTTGACGAACTTGCTCCGCCTCTGTGCTCCGGTGATGTCGTAGTTAACCGCACTCAGCCAGTGGTTGTAGCTGTTTTCGGTGGCCTCACTGACTTCTGCTTCGTCCGGCTCATTGTCCACACGTTCCGTCTTGTCGCCCGCTCCAGTACTTTTGTCTTCAGTTGTTGGCTGAAGGAGGTCGTCGGCGGCTTCGACAGACACAGTCGAATGGAGTTGGGCTTTCTCAATCGTTGTGTTGTCGATGTTGCATGTATCCATTGACGGCTCGCAGCCGAAATACTTCCTGAAGAAGTCAGTCGCGGCCCGGTTTCTCCCAGTGTCGTTGAGAGCCACTTCCAGTGACTGATACCCTGCGAGTCTTGCTCTTCCAACTAGCCACCTCATGATGGCTTCTTCTACTCCTTTTCCAAGAGCGCGGCAGCTAAGTGCCCACTGTGAAACGGCGAGGGAGCGGCTCTGCTTCTCTTCGGAAAACGCCACCACGCTGATGACTCCATAGGCTCCGAACTTGTCCTTGAGACTGCACAAGATGGCATGCGTTGATGTCGCATCGTCAACCTTCGCCACGTGACTGTTCAGCTTGAACTGGTTCGTTCGGACCAGCAGCTCGTTCGCTCGCTTCAGCAGATTGGGTCTCGTCAGCAGCGCCTTGACGTCCATGTCAGCGACCTCCATTTGTATGTTCCACTCCTTCAAGACGGCGCTTATGTCTGTGAGGTTGGCAGGCTTGCAGAGTTCTGCCTTCCGTTGTAGTTGCTGCTTGTACCGATCCGTGGCCGCTGCCCCCGAGCTAGAGGTGGGCTTGTGGAGGAACCAAAGGTCAGAGACGAAGAGGCGCAGATGCTCTGAGCGCTCTGGAGCGAGCAGCGTTAACACGTCGGGCAGCTCTTCGATCATGCGAGCGCATTCGATCGTCGAATCGTCGAGGAAGACCGCCTCTGTCAAGCCCAAGTTCAGCTGGAGGAGAAGCGAGCGCAAGTTCTCGCTTTTCGGCCTCCAGTTGGCCGAGATGGCGACGAAGTCCTCTTCTTCCACGAAGAATGCGCCAACGTTCGTTCGCAGGGCATTGCGCACGTCCGCTTCTTCATTCTTGCTGAGAATGGCGAGCAGGTACCCCTCCTTCTTGCGATCGAGAAGAAATTGCTGCAAGGCCAGCCTTCCGTCGTCCACAGCAACTGAGCCATTGGCGCACTCGCCATTCCAAAGGGTGTAGTCAGCGTCCACAGCGAGAACCTTGAACTTGGATGGCTTCACCATTGTGGTTATTGTCTGTCCCAAGACGACGCCCAGTCTGCGGTAGCCCTCTTTCCCAAAGATCATGTTGTGTTCCAGCAAGGAGTGGTCGTCATGGTACCGCCGCCAGCCAGCAGGAAGCCTGCTGAGCCAGTCGCACAGGCTGGAAATTTGCTGCAGCTCTTCATCCGTTGGTTGGTACAGCGTCTTCGGCGCAACAGGCGACAAGTCCAGAACTGCCACGGCGGCTCGTGTCGCCATCGAACTCCTTTCAGCCAGGAGCTTCGTGAATTCGCTGAGGTGAGCTTGGTCTTTCCAGCCGATTAGATGAACTTGTCCGCCAGCTGATCTGTCGTCGATGATGGCCGGCATCTGGTTGTAAGGTGGAATAATGACGACTTCGGCTTCAGCCATGTCCGCATGTCTTGCCAGCAGCGACTCGACTTGACTTGATGCTTCTGGTGGGAATTCCACACTGGACGTGATGGAGATGCTGAACTTGTCTCCGGTGTCTCGAAGATGGTTGGCGCACGCTTGCTGACACTTCTTCATCAGCGCTTCCACATCATCTGTGCTATTTTGGTGCGAGTCGAAGAGGACGCCCAGACGCAGTTGTCGTTGGTATTTCCAAGCGATGAATTCCATGGCGAACTCCATCTTCTCAGTGGGACATCTGCGCACTTTGCATACGTCGTCTTCGGTTGAAGACAGCACGTGGAGCCAGGGTACGGATTCCAGTGACACTTCTCCAGTGGAGAATGTGGTCGAGTCGAGCCCCAGGTTTCCTTGGTAGACGAAGAGGAAGTCGGGCAATGGGAAGCCGTCTCTGTCCTTCTGTCTCAGCAGGCCATAGCCGATACCTCCATTCGGCACGCTTCTCAGCCTGTCTTCAATCTCTTTTCGTGATTGACCTCTGGTGATCAGCAGTGGAAAGCGGGCAGTGCACCAGCCGACGGTGGATGTGAGGTCGACGTCTGGAAGGTTTCGGCCGTGGCTCTCCATGCAGACGGCGAACACTTCTGCCGACTGATTGTCCCGGCACATCGCTTGAGTGAGCGCGTGGAGAATGGCAGCCTCTTCTGCTCGTCCTCCTCGAAGTTCTTCCGCTTCGATGCCCAATGTGCAAGATGTGAACTTGACACCGCTGAAGCTTCCTCTCCTGTCGTTGCAGTGGCGGCCTCGGCTGCTCTTCAGTTCGACAGCAACTGCGTTCCACAAGGCTGCCTCGTCCACTTCTATCTCCGCGCCGTAAGCCTGGAGTTTATCCGTGAAGTCCGGCCATGGGGTCGAAACTGGTAGCGCAGAAGTTTGCTGGCCCGCCAAGTGCCGAGCGATGTCTTCTAGGATCACTGACCAGGAAACAAGGTCGACGACGAAGTGGTGCGCCACCAGCAGAAGATACTGTTCTTTGTCGTAGAAGATGGAGGTTATCAGAAACAGGGGCCCATTTTGAATGTCCAGTCGATCTTCCATTTCTCCCAAGAGCTCTTCGAAGTTCGCCTCCAGGAAGAGTTGGTCCCTGGTTTTCTCGACTGGCACATCCGACACGTCGACGGTGGGGGCTTTGCCGACAGTTTGCTGGACTCTGTCCGCTGTGATTTTGAAAACTGATTTCAGAGCCCAGTGTCGATTGGCAAGCCAGCTGACTGCTTCCTTCAGTTGGTCCAAGGAGACTCGCCCATTGTGGTGCACCAGCTTGACTAGCGCTGGCATGGCATAGCGACCGTTGTGGTGGGATTCGTTCAGAATGAAGTCTGTGATGATTGGAGTTGGGACGACTTTTCTTTCCTCTTCTCTTGGCACGTTCGTCTCTTTTGATCGAAGCGCCTCTGCGCAGCTTAGGCGTCTCAGGAGTTTCAGGGGAGTGCTGCACTGGAACAGGTCTGACATCCTGACGTCCAGGTTGGCTTGCTGCATGTGGCGCGCGGCGTGGATGGCTAGGAGCGAATCTCCACCAAGGTCCTTGAAGAAGTCGCTTTCATTGCTGATGTGGTGGTTCCCAGGGAGAACTGCGGCCCATGATTGGCGAATCTTCAGAATGGCGTTCTTGTCGGTTTCGTCAAGGTCATCGTCAACGTTGGCGTCGGTTCTTGATGGCAGAGACTCCATAGACAGCTGCTCCTTCAGGTCAGCCCGTATTTGGCGTAGATCCGCTTTGCCATTCTTGTTCTGCGGCACCTGGTGATAGTGGACGTAGACCCTTGGAATCGCGGCCTGGGAAAGTCGCGACGCTAGAATACTCTTGATGTCATCCATGTAGGCCAGCTGACCAGAGACCAGAGCCGCCCCTAGCAGTTGACCTGTGGGCTGGTCGACGTCCAGCACGACAGGGATGGCGTCTTGCACTCCCGGCAATGACCTCAGAGATTGGCGCACTTCAGTCATGTCGACACGGACGCCGTTCAGCTTGGCGTAGCTGTCGGCCACCCTGCCGAACTGCACAAGCTCGCCACTTGGAAGAATGGAAGCGATGTCGTCTGTCACGTGCCACTGCGTTGCGATTGCGTTGTTGGCCTTGCCACTATCGGTCTCTCCAATGACGGCGCTGCAGACTTGCCTCCCTCCAAGCGCCAGTCGTCCAGTGGCACCTCTCAGAGCATAACGGTTGCTGGCGTCCACCACCATGGCAGAGCAGTTGGGAAAAGGCGTGCCAATCGTGACGTGGTCGATTGGAGCAAGTGGAAGTTGATTCGAACTGTAGCGCTTGACGATGCAGCCCACTGTTGCTTCCGTTGGTCCGTACTCATTCCAGACTTTGAAATGTTGCTCCTCTTGCGATTCTTTCAGTGAATCCAACAACGAATGAGTTAACGGCTCCCCTCCCAGGATGAAAGTGGTCATGGACAGACGCGCTTTCCCAGGGATTTTCAGCAGTGTAGCCAGTTGGAGAGGTGTGAACTTGGCAGTGGTTAGCTGAGCTTCTTTCTCGATGGCTTCCAGGGATTCGCTGAACTTGGAAAACACCACCACCTTGCCACCAGCCATCAGCGGGCAGAAGAGGGAGGTGATCGTGAAGTCGAAACTCATTGGAGAAAAGTGCGGCATCACCGTGGTCGAGTCGAAACCGTAAGTGTCAATGGCCGATTTGACATAGTTGTTCAGAGAGACTTGGCTGATCTCAACGCCCTTTGGCTGCCCTGTGGTTCCTGATGTGAAGAGCACATAGGCAGTGGATGGAGCCTGGAAGATGCTCTGCTGACTTCTCAGAACGGTTTCCAAGTAGGCACCGCTATCCACAGATTGCAGGACGCCGTCCAAGTCGGCATTTCCATGACGGCATCTGATGACGCTGTTCGGCTTCTCTTCGTCAGCTGTTGATTTAAACATGATGACGTCGTATCGAAATTGGGTGAGCTCGTTTGAGTGGAGGCCGATCTTCTCAGAGAACGTCGCGCCCTCAAACTGAGCCTGCCGCCTGAAGAACTCTTTGCTGACGAAGAGCTCATTGGACCAGTCCAGCTTGGTCGGGGCTGAGGGATAGCTGGTCTTGTATTCAGCCGTGGCGGACTCCAGCTCTTCCCTCTTCTCCAGATCCATGACGTCTCCGATGAAGAGGACGCCGCCAGGCTTCAGCAGCTTGGCGCAGTGAGCCAGGACAAGCTCCAGGTATTCGTAACTGGGAAAGCAGTGGATCACGCTGTTGATGACGACCACGTCGACGCTGGCTTCGCCGACAATGCCGACCTCTTGCAGACGACCAATTTCATGGGCGGCTAGGCGGTGACACTTGAGGTTTCGGTTGGCGCGAAGTCCCTGCTGCAGCTTGGACACCATCACGTCAGAAATGTCGGTGGCGATATACTCGTTGACAAATGGACACAGTCTAGCGGCGGTCAGACCGGAAGCGCTGCCCACCTCCACAACTCGGCAGCTCTTCTGATTCAAGTAGGGAAGCAGCTTCTTGAGGACGTTCTCGGCGTATTCGTCCATTTCTTTCTTCGAGAATGGCAGCAGCTCAAAGGAGTCCACCCAGCCACCACCTTGTATGTCGTCACTTGCAGAGCTGGCGACGTAGTTCCACAGGTCGGCGTCCATAAGAGGATTCTCCGCAACTTGGTTGAGATCCCCCACTTGGTCCCAATCGATTGCCTCGGCGTCCAGAACGATGATCTGCTGCACTGCGGTCACTGTCCACTTGAGATAGTCGGCCAATTGCCGGTCTTTTCTAGTTGTGATGATGGCTTCAACGTTGGCAATACTGCACACTCTCTCCAGCTTCCTTCTCGGCATCTCCCTGTCTAGTGGAACGTAGGACAGCTTTTCCATTATTGCCGCGTAGGTGGCAGCGAACGCGTCTACGGTGTTGTCCAGCAGAAGTCCAACGCGTATTCCAGAGGCGAGGCCACAGTTGTCGGCCAAGAATGTGCCTAGCGCAGCGACGCGCTTGCTGAGCTCCTCGTAGCTGTAGACTTTGGTTTTGTCGCTCGACTCGATGGCGACTTTGTCGTTCTTGGATTCTCTTAGCAGAGCTTCGGCCAGTGTGAGGCGCACATCCCGCAGGTATTCCGGCCTGGACGACCCGTGGATCAGAGTGTACCGCTGCGCCTTGATTGTTTGCAGAGAAGAAATCTCCTTGACTGGTTCACTGTTTGAAGATTTGGACAGAGACTGCAGCAAGCTGACGAAGTTCTCGGCCACTTGAGCGGCGTACTCGGCCGAGCTAATTCCGCTGTAGTACTCGAGGGTGAATCTGCACTCGTCGCCTTCTTCGAGGAAGTCGAAGTACCAATCCCATTTGGCCGTGCCGTTGTGCGGCAGGACGCGAGACACCTTGAGGCCTTGGGGAACGTCGGCGGCGTCGACCATCTTCTGCGCGCTGTGGTAGCAGACGTTGACGGCGAACAGCGGCGTCGACGCGGTGTTGGAGCTACTGAGCCCCAGTTGACCCACCAACCAGTCAAAAGGAACCTGATTCGTCAGTGCGCCAGCGAGCGCCGACGCTGTCTGTGACACGAGCTGTTGATAGGACGCCCCTGGGCTAGGACTAACCTTCAGTGGGACGGAATTGATGAAGAAGCCGATTTTGTTCCCCTGACGACTAGCATCCCTGTCTGCCACGGGAAACCCAACGACCACACTCTCCTGTTGAGTGTAGTTGTGAAGCAGAAGACTGACAGCCGTCGTCAGGTGACTGAACAAGGTATGTTCACCTCTACATGTGGCTCGCAGTCTCTTCAGTGTCTCCAGTGGAATCATGGTCACAATTCGGCCGCCATGCCAGTTGAAGACAGCTGGTCTTCGCTTGTCTCCAGGGAACGTCGGAGGGATTCCATCGATTTCGCCGAGTGTGTCGGTCCAGTAGTCAAGCTTCTGCTGATCGTGCAGATGTTCTACGTCGTCTTCATCGGCGCCGTCGTCCGTTGTTTCGAAGCGCAGTTGGATGCTGCCACTGGTCAGACTGGCGTAGGCGTCCCAGACTTGCTTCATGAAGATGAAGTGGGACCAGCCGTCGAAGACGATGTGGTGGACGATGGCTGTGAACAGGACGCGCTTCTCGGCCAACTGATAGCACTGAAAGCGTGCCAGAGGTCCCTGGCTGAGATCGAATGGCGTCGAGTAGTCGTTAGTGTATCGGCGTGTCGCCTCGTCCAGTCCGTTTCCACACTCAGTCAAGTCCACGAGGTTGACCGAGGTTATGCTGGACCAGTCAGTCAGCCGAGTTAGATTTTTGGCGTCCTCTTCTTGTCGAAAGGTGCTGTTGAAAGCCCCATGGAAGTTGGCAACAGATTCGACGGCCGTGACAAATGAAGCAACGTCGAAGTCTTCTCCTTGGATGAGAAGCCCATTGGCGCAGTTGTACGCCGCCTTGTTGGCGCACATCTGCTGCGTCACCCACATACGACGCTGAGCCCCAGAGGCTGCTCTACGCACAACGACGGCTTCAGACTTCGGCAGGGGAGGGTGCGTCAACAGCGCAGGGTCTTCTGCTCGTCGACTGGTCAGCGATGAGTCAGAGATAAGTTTCACAAGGGAGGCCAGCGTGGGCGAGTGGTGGAAGTCGGTGTAGGAGATCGACAGCCGCTCCGGGAAGTGCTGCTGGATGATGGCGATGAGCTGAGTGACCATCAGCGAGTCGAGGCCCAAGCAGAAGAGGTTGGCCTGACGCTTGTCTTCCCAGTCGATCACCGTTCCTAGGGCCAGATTCAGCTCCTTTCTGAGAATGTCCTCCGCTTGGACCTCTGCCGATGCCGAGAAGACGACTTCTTCATTTGACTTTCCTTGCGGTTGGTAGACTGCAGCTGTTGTTGATGCCTTGCCCTTCAAGGAAGCCGCTGGTGGCATTGCTGGCGCATTGGTATTCCAACTTCATCGTCGGCGCGTTGATCGACTTCAATGGAAGACCCCGACTGTCAGCTATGGTTGGCCAAAATTGTTTCTCGTCGAAGCCATAGGTGGGCAGCATTGGAAGACTGACGCTTGAACACTGGCCGTAGATGGCTTCCCATCTAACAAGCTTTGATTTCAGAAACTGGACCACAGCGGCGGCTATGGGGCCGTCAATCCCTTCGACGTCCACTTGGCTCTCTCCGCAGTTCACCTTGATCACCCCGCCATTGGAGTCCTGCAGAAGTTGAGCAACGTCGCCACTTGTCACTACAGTGAGACGTGGCGTGGTAGTGGCCCTTCTTAGATTCTGGGTAAAGGCGTCGATCGATCGACAAGACAGGACGACTCGCCATTGAAGACCACGTCTCTGGTCTCGAGTGGTGTTCAAGAACATGACGAGGCTACGCAGTCGCTCCATGGGTAGCGGCTCTTTTTCTTGGATCTCTTCCAAGTAGATTTGAAGCTTGCTCAGGGTCTGCCGCAGGGACTCTTCAGTGTGGGCGGCCACCGCCAAAACTTCGGTTTCATTTGTTCTAGAACGTGGCTGCCTTGGCGCCCTTCTATCGGAATCGCCTGGTTGCTTGCTGGGTGCAGCTGTGACGATAGCGTGGATGTTGGTGCCCAGGAGGCCGAAGGAGCTGACGCCCGCCACTCGCTTCTTGCCGTCTGTCCCGTCTTCCCACTTGAGCGTCTGCCGATTCACGGCAGCAGGCGCTTCATCCCAGTTGATGAAGGGATTCGGTTCGTCGAAGTGAATGGCTCCCGGGATGGTGTCGTGGTGGAGACAGAGCATCAGCTTGATCAGCGACATGACGCCCGCCGCCCCGTCCGCCAGGTGGCCGATGTTGGCCTTCAGAGACTGAATGTGCATCTTCTTGCGGCTGGCTCCATCCGACATCTGACAAGCAGACTTGTGCTCTGCCACGGCCAGCTGCAGACCCTTCATTTCGATGGGATCGCCCAGCTGCGTTCCTGAAGCGTTCGACCTCATACTGGAGAAGGAGAGGAGTAACGAACGCAACACCGCACGCTGACTGAGCAAGAGTGTAGGTTTGTCCAACTTCAAAATTTGCGTCGCCGCCTATGCAGCTGTGCTACATTGTGATTCTGAGACTGAGCAGTCCTATAGCAGTAGCGTGCGGTATTCTTTCTTCCGCTCGCCTTTGGCCGGCGTTGCGCCGTTAGTGGACGGCACGAGTACGTTCTACTACAGTATGTAAATACACACGCCCACCCGTACTGTAAGTACATATGTACGATACGTGGGCCACACTCTCTTATTGTATCAGCGCTGGAAATGGTGCGCTTGCAAAATGGGCGCCAGGGGGGCAAGTCGCTGACTATACCTGTGCCGTGAGCCTCGATGTAGCTGATGTCGCAGGGATCGATGGCGGCGGTCTGCCAAGCTCGTCGGTGCATGTCGGCCTGCGCCAGTGGATGTGGGGCCGTGATTCCGTTCGAGTGGCCGTCCTGATTGGCCACCGTTGCCAGTAGGACGCCGTAGATGTGGTCGCCCTCCTCGAGGGCCCTCTTCAGCGGTTTCAGTAGCACCGCCCCGCAGCCCTCGGCCTTGGCGATGCCGCCGGCCTGGGCGTCGAAGGCTCGACAGCGCTGCAGAGGCTGCGTGATGCCCAGCTGGTTCCAGATGTCCGTTTTCAGACTCAGTGGAAGCAAGTCGAGAGTGATGCCGCCAGCCACCGCTTGGTCGCAATCCCCCGACAGCAGGCCCTGCAATGTTGCACATTATGGCTGCAGGCGATTCAGTCGGTTGTTTGGATCGCCCTCGAGTGAACAGTAGAAATCAACCAGATGTGTAGTGTCTGTTTGGCGACTTGGCATAACAGCACAACAGAACTTCACGCGAGCTTGCGACCCTCGTTCGGGGCCGTCATCAAACACTTCAGATTGATTACCAAAATTCGTTATTACCCAAATACTGAAGTGCCTGATGATGGCTTCTCATGGCTTTTCGTTCACCTACCTGGCAGGCCAGGTGGACAGCGAGCAGTGAGGAACTGCAGCCGGTGGCGACCATCATGGCGGGACCTCGCAAGTTGAAGGTGTAGCTGACGCGCGAGGCGATGAAGGGCGGATGGTTGCCGTGCGAGACGCTGGGCTGGTTCTCCGTCAGCAGCTGCTTGTACTTGTTCACCGTGTGACCCACGTAGACGCCGGTGTTGGAGCCGCGGACTCGAGACGCGAAACCGGCGTCCTCGAAGAGCTCGTACGCCAGCTGAAGTCGCAGCGTAGTGACCCGGTGGCGACTGCGGGGCAAGGAACAAGGCGCGTGGAACGCACACTGTGTGAGGGGACCCCGCGGCCAACCGGAATTATAAAATCCTCAGTAGCTAAAAACGAAGCGTTGATTTCGTTTGTCGGCATGCCCAGTGAGCCAGGCCAACGAAACGAAAGTTGGCTGCTTGGTTTCTGGCTCATCGGCTAGAGCACCAAACGTCAGAAACGAAATTCTGATTTCTCGTTTGTGGCTCTTTCGACAAAGCGCCAAGCGGCAGTAACAAGCTACCGTAATCCTTATCTCATTACCAGAGGTATACAGCGGCCGGATAGTTGCAAGCGTAAGTTAAGTCAAGTCTAAACCAAGGCTGCGCCTAAGCCGAAGCCCAAACCTATGCCAAAGACTAAGCGTCTAAGCCCAAGCCTGAGCCAAAGACTAAGCGCCCAAGCCTAAGCCCAGCCCAAGCCTAAACCTTAGCGCAAGCCTAATTTCAACCTTACACCTTACCTTAGACCTTTACCCTACACCATGAGGGAAGGGTTGGTTTGTAGTGGAAAAGTTTCAGGCTTATGCTAATGTTTATGGTTGGGTTTATGCTTGGGCTTCAGCTTAGGCGCAGCCTTGCTTAAAGACTTAGACTTAAGTTAGGCTTGCAACTATCTGGCCGGTCCCTCTGCTAATGAGATAAGAATTACGGTAGCTTGTTACTGGCGTTTGGCGCTGTGTCCCAAGAGCCAACAAGCTCCGGTATTAAAAAGTTGAGTTTGTATTCTGACTGACAATGCAAAGAGTTGCGTTCTTTCTGCAGAGACTGCGAGAGTTCAACGCCCGCATGCTCCGCTTCACGAGCCCCCGCTTCGCAAGAGAGTATTGCATAGCAATATTGATTTCGCCCGCGATTTGGCCTTTAGAGCAAGAACATCCCTCTTTCAAGTAACGCTTTAAAAAAAGTGACAAAAAGTTGTAAAAGTTTTGGCAAACAATTGACAGAGCACAAAAGAGCAAACTACGAGCAATCAAACCGTGTCGCACTTCTGCATGTTGTAAAGAGCAATCTTAGTGTTAAAACTAGTGCCTTTAGCCCATAGGTGATGCTGTATACTCTACAGCTGAGCACCTATGGAAACTGTGCCACAGGTATTGACCTATGGAAAGCAGCCACTGTTCACAACCACACAGCCAATGCTCACATCAGCCCATAGGAGATTCAGATAGATCTAAAGTCGTTTGACACAGTGCCTTTACCAGTGCCTGCATTTACTCTGAAGCTCATGGAAATTGTGCATGCTTATGGAGCTCATGTATTGATTGACCCATGGCACCCAGCCACTGCTCACAACAGCCAATAGGAGAATCAGATAGATCTAAGCCATTTGACACTGTGCCCCTACCAGTGCCCGACTTTATGGTTGCACCAGTGCCCATGCCTCAGAATACACTTAACTCAACCCACGCTTAGCCCATAGGTGTTTTCATAATGATCTAAAGTCATTTGACAAAATGCCCTTGCCAGTGCCTGCATTTACCATCGCACCTGCTCCAGTGCCTCTGAATACACCTCAGCATCCCACAGCGACAACTCAGCAGTGAATGGTGACACGACAATGCAAAATTTCCACAAAAGTGGCCTGCAGTCACTCCTTACTGCTCAGAATGTACTGTGCAGTAGATATTTTCGCGATTTTCATCAAATTTAGTCATCGGTCAAAGTCCACAATAGGAGATGCAAAACTACAGGGAACAGCGGTTCTTTTGATGTATAGATCATCGCAATCCGTCAATGCTCTCAAGAGTTATCGTGTTAACAAACAAACAAACAGACAAACAGAGTCCACGCCCTTTAGTATATAGGATCTCGAGAATGGCGTTTTCTGCGGTGCGTGCTTGCGTTATTGAAAAATTAATTGCTGCCGCATGAAAGAGCACGCCGAGAGCTTTCACCTGACGTGTCGATTGTGGCTCTACGACGCAAGACGAGCGAGTTAGAGCCGCTTTGTGCTTTTGCACTTTCGAGTTACTGTAACTCGCGAAATTCAAACTTTTGAGTTTCGACCAATGGGAGAACGAATGATCATTGAGTCGAGAGCTATCCAATAAGCTCGAGATCGTCTCTCTACGACGCAAGTTGAGCGAGTTAGAGCGAGCTTAGCGTCAAAATCCCGAGAATGGCGTTTCCGCGGCGCGCGTTTGCGTAATTGGGCAAACTTTTGCAGCAGCATGAAAGAACACGTCGAGAGCTTTCACCTGACGTATCGATTGCCGCTCTACGACGTAACACGAGCGAGTTAGAGCCGTTTTGCGTTTTGACCTTCGGGTTACTGTAGCGCGCGCAATTCAAACTTTTGAATTTCGAAACCTCTTAGCTGAATGATCAGTGAGTCGAGACCTATCCGTAGAGCCCAAGATCTCCGCTCTACGACTTTCCAACGCCGAGATCTGAGAGCGTTACGGACGGACGGACGGACGGACGTACGCACGCACGCACGCCGAGCTCTCGTATAGTCTCGCCCGCCTGAGGGCGGGCGAAAAAACGCGAAATAGAAATTTGTTTCTGGCCTTTGGTGTTCTAGCCTATAAGCCAGAAACCAAATAACCAACTTCCGTTTCGTTGGCCTGGCCCACTGGGCATGCCGACAAACAAAATCAGGGCTGTGTTTTTGGCTACTGACGATTTTCTAATTCCGGTTGGCCGCGGGGTCCCCTCACAACACTGCCTACCTGCAGAAACATGCGCTGCTCGGGCTCGATGAAGCGCGCCTCGGCCGGGCTGATGCCGAAGAAGGCGGCGTCGAATCTGTCGACTTCGGCGAAGAATGAGCCGGTGAAGAAGGGCTCCTTTGGCTCCTTCAGCTGACCGTCGAAGTGGGACAGCACGTGGCCCACCTGGGCACGCCTCCCCTCCGGGAAGCGGCCGATCGTGTCCCTTCCCTCCAGCAGAAGTCGCCACAACTCGCGACAGTTGGAAGCGCCCGGCAGCTTGCATGACACACCCACCACTGCCACTGGGAAGTCGCTGCTGGCCATCTTACCCTGCTGCTTCTTTGGCAGATTAGACGATCGATCCTCAAGAGGCTAATTGACTGGAATTGCGACGATTCGTTGAACGGTCAGTTGAGCGACTCTGAACTGGATCAATGACGGTTAGACTATACAGCCGGAACACGCCCAATCCGGCTGTCACCATTTCAGATCAGGCACTAATTACATAGGCTGCATTGTTTTATCACTGCTCTTAGACTATGTGAAGGAAGTGGCGGCAGCGCTCACATTGTAGAGTGGCGCGGGGGGGGGCGGTGAGCAGAACAAGTTTCTGCAGTGTCACAGCTACGTTCAGCTACTTGATGGTCATTGCACCGCTCAAATCACAGTTTGCGTGGTGGCGTCGCTCGCATGCATCAAGTTGTCGTATTCGCAATCGCAAAACTCTATTATTGCTCAATGACGAAAACTAGCTTTTTTCGCCCGGCCTCAGCCGGGCGAACCCCTACGAGAGCTTTTCGTGCGTACGTGCGTACGTGCGTACGTGCGTACGTTCGTCACGCTCTCATATCTCGGCGTTGGAACGTCGTAGGAAGGAGATCTTGGGCTCTACGGAAAGCTCTCGACTCACTGGTAATGTCGCTAAGAGACTTCGAAATTCAAAACTTTGAATTGCGCGCGGTACAGTAACGCGAAGGTCTAAAAGGAAAACGGCTCTAACTCGCTCGTCTTACGTCGTAGAGCGGCGTGCGATAGTTCAACTGAAAGGTCTCGACGTGCTCTTTCGTTTGGCATTACAAATTTTCTTAATTACGCAAACACGCAACACGAAAAGCGACATTCTCGCGTTTCTAAGGCAAAAATCGCTCTAACTCGCTCAGCGTGCGTCGTAGGGACACGATCTTGGGTTGGTTGGATAGCTCTCGACTCACTGATCATTTGTTCTTCTATTGGTCGAAACTCAAAAGTTTGAATTTCGAGAGCTACAGTAACCCAAAGGTTTAAAACGCGAAATTTGTCTAACTCGCTCGTCTTCCGTCATAGAGAGACGTCATAGAGTGTGTTCGTTGAATAGGTTTCGGCACAGTGATAATTCCGTTAAGAGAACTCGAAATTCAAAATTTTGAATTGCGCGCGCCCTACAGTAACCCGAGGGTTCAAAACGCAAAACGGCTCTAACACGCTCGTCTTACGTCGTAGAGCGGCGTGCCGTAGGTCAAATAAAAGGTCTCGGCGTGCTCTTTCACTTGGCGTAAAAAAATTTGTTAATTACGCAAACACGCACCACGAAAAGCGACATTCTTGCGTTTTAGCATAGAAATCGCTCTAACTCGCTCAGCGTGCGTCGTAGAGAGACGATCTTGAGTTGCTGGATAGCTCTTGACTCACTGATCATTTGTTCTTCTATTGGTCGAAACTCAAAAGTTTGAATATCGCGAGCGACAGTAACCCAAAGGTTCAAACAGCAAATGGGGGCATTCGTTCGACCGTTTGAAAGCTTACGTGGAGGCAGTTGTTGAACGGTCATTCCTAAAGAAATACTTTTGTTTTTTTAAACCCTTGTCTTACGAACAACTTTGTCTGCTAAAAAATTAATCCCGGGCGATCCCAATGTTGCCCTGCAAGAATCTCTCAGAAAGGAGCGTGTCAGAAGTAGCGCATGAATAGTGGACTCCGGGCGGGCGCGCGTCATATCGGAAAGGCTTCGAAATACTTTACAAAACTATCCACTCTTTTACTCTTCCACTTTAAAAGACTCACAAACCACTCTGTATTAATAAAACAACTCAACTTTTTTAAAACAGCTTGTTTCGCCGCCCCCCAGGGCGGCGAGTATATATACGGACGCTATTGTCCGTTCGTGTGTCTGTCTGTCTGTGTGTGTCACAAAACTAGGCACGACGGTTAGTGCCACCCAATGGAGTCGAATGCGCTGAGTAACGTGCCGTTGTCCGTTTCTGTTGCTAATTTCGCTAATTCGAGATATTTACAATTAAAATATGAAAATGTCAAAAATGACACTTTTATTGGCAAGTCGTATCGGCAAAGTTTTTGCTGAAATGGAAAGGGCATAAGACGCGATGAATTTGTGACATAGTTTCGGATTTAAGAATTCACGAAATTAGGGATATTTTCAAGGGTTTTGTCAAAATTCCCAAATTTCGACAATTTCAAACGGCATAAATTTCAAAACTTCTTTGCACCGATGTATCGAGCATAGTCTGCCAAGTATTTAGGAAATAGTTTCAGAGATTATAATTAACGAAATTAGGGATATTTTCAAGGGTTATGTCAAAATTCACAAATTTCGACAATTTCAAACGGCTTAAATTTCAAAACTTCTTTGCACCGATGTATCGAGCATAGTCTGCCAAGTATTTAACAAATAGTTTCAAATTTTATAATTAACGAAATTAGGGATATTTTCAAGTGGTTTGTAAAAATTCCCAAATTTCGACAATTTCAAACGGCATAAATTTCAAAACTTCTTTGCACCGATGTATCGAGCATAGTCTGCCAAGTATTTAGCAAATAGTTTCAGAGATTATAATTAACGAAATTAGGGATATTTTCAAGGGTTTTGTCAAAATTCACAAATTTCGACAATTTCAAACGGCTTAAATTTCAAAACTTCTTTGCACCGATGTATCGAGCATAGTCTGCCAAGTATTTAGCAAATTGTTTCAAATTTTATAATTAACGAATTTAGGAATATTTTCAAGTGTTTTGTAAAAATTCCCAAATTTCGACAATTTCAAACGGCATAAATTTCAAAACTTCTTTGCACCGATGTATCGAGCATAGTCTGCCAAGTATTTAGCAAATAGTTTCAGAGATTATAATTAACGAAATTAGGGATATTTTCAAGGGCTTTTTTCAAAATTCACAAATTTCGACAATTTCAAACGGCTTAAATTTCAAAACTTCTTTGCACCGATGTATCGAGCACAGTCTGCCAAGTATTTAGGAAATAGTTTCAGAGATTATAATTAACGAAATTAGGGATATTTTCAAGGGTTTTGTCAAAATTCCCAAATTTCGACAATTTCAAACCGCTTAAATTTCAAAACTTCTTTGCACCGATGTACCGCGCATAGTCTGCCAAGTATTTAGCAAGTAGTTTCAGATTTTAGAATTCAAGAAATTAGGGATATTTTTAAGGTTTTGTCTAATATGGCAAATTTCGACATTTTCAAATGGCTAGTATTTAGCAAGGTTTTTGTATGGATGTGTCCGGCAACGTTTGTTTTTGCCATATATTCGAACTAAAACTGAATGTGGCAATTGTGATTACTGTGCGGTTCTGCAATCTACAGCAACTGTACTGTAGCCGTCCGCATTTGTGACCCAAAAGAAAAGGGCGTCGTCCCATTTAGACCCTCTTCATTCCAAAGTGAACCTGCGGCGAACATTCCTGATCCATTTATGGATCAGTACCCACCAATGCGCCTTCCAGGCATCGATTGCCCAAGTATGACAGAAACTTTCTTTGGAAACTCGAGGTAACTGCGGCGAAACTCCACGAAGAAATGCTCAACTTTCTATTCTGACACACTATGGAATATACTCCTCAAATGCCCGAAACACTATGCGATGCCAATCAACCATCATCGGGTACCCAGTTTTTACTCTAAGCTTGTTCGACGGTTACTAGGGCTTAAAAGTTTTTGCCAGCTGCGCTAAAACTAGTAAAAAAAATTTTTTCTGCGACGCTGTAAAATAGTGGAAATTCTGTCGTCAAGACCAAACCTAGTAAACTTTCCGCCTGCGGCGCTGAATTTGTGCATTTTAGCACTAAAACTTCAAAACATTTTGCCCCTCCCCTCTTGCCAATCCTGGCTACTCTACTGCACTACGCCTCGCAGGCGCTTTAACAATGACATTTTTGCCTGCGAATAAAATTGTGACAGTGTGTACTCTTGAAATTATTTAAACAGTAGACATTTTGCCTTCAACGCTGAAGTGGCAAAATCTTCGCCAATTGCGCTACAACGGCAAGTAGCTCTTGACCCCTTCCACCTCAGAATCTCTTTTCATCCTGCAGGTCAATTCTGGCCACACCGCCGCTGGCGTCTGTTCATTATCACTGTAGCAGTGGTATTATCGATTAGTGTTCCAATGCTCGATGAGCACCGAATGGAAGCCTACACCTATCGTATATCCGTTCGTCTGTCGGGGCGACGGAAGAAGAATGCCTATCGGCTATTTCTAAAGAGCGTTCACAATGCCGAGTACAGGAAGACGGCAGGGCGCGCAAGCAAAACGAGTCGACCTGTCTGACGAGAGAAAGCGGTGCAGCCGTCGGCATGCCACTAATCGGCGAGACGCTTGAATTCGTCATGCATCACATGCGCCCGCAGTGAGTAGTGAGTCAGCGAATGGAACGCCGCCCGCCAACTGATTGAGCCTGCTGACTGCGGAGCCTTCGGACGAAACTTCGTCAAAGTCTACAGATCTGCGACGGCCGCTGTGTTGCTGTGTACCGATGACTGCACTGAATCATCGTCAAAAACGAGAATACGCCAACAGCTAGTATTACTACACATAACCTTACGCCGGTTTTGCATTGAGTGTTTACCGATTCGGGTACGCCTTGGGAGTACATCTACGGCGACAACAGGAAAGACGGCTCGTTTCTCGGATACAGCAACGCGGAAAAGCTACTGCGTTCACTTGCCACTCGATATCTGGAGACACGCACGCACCCATGCGCTCGTGAATGACGCTTATCATCTACACACATCCTCAAACGCGCGACAGCTCAAACGCCGTCGAACTCCAAACCCCATTTGACCGATCGGAGAACGTCCCTTTCCGCAGACCACGACTGTACCGGCTACCGGGTGTCCCATAAATCCAGCCCTCCCCCCCCCCCCCCCCATCCCCAGCATGCTGTAGAATACTCTACGCAGCGAGACTTACACAAATTAAAGACCGATGTCTTGGCACATCTGATACCAAATTTCAGCGTCATACACCGAGGCTCAGCGGCCCCCGGTTGATAACGCTAGGTGCGGTGGGAGTCAAAATTGACTAGTTCCATTAGCTCGGTGCCTGTATGTATCCTTTGGCGTATTTGAAGGCACTCGAGGGGGTCCGGGAGCTGGCTCCTGTCGGCTGTGTGTGTTGGTGCATATTTTGCTTGCGCTTCCGAAGTCCCTCGTTATTCTTAGTGTATTCTGTGATAATGTATGTACTTCGTTAGTGTATTTTCACTCTGTTTCTTGACTAGAAATGTGATATTGTTCGTCTATTCAGTATACTATCTCTAATACACCCATTCACGCTTGAATTCTGGCGCAAAACGTAAAATTGGTTGCAGTTTCTGGCCCTCGTGGTGGTCGAGGCCGCTAAGCAGCAGGAGGAGCAGGCACGCTCTAATTTGGGGAAGGCAAATCGACTCTGGTTCGATGGTTCGCAGGCATGCTGCAGGCTGCAATTTTCGTTCCAAGACCATTCGAAAGCTTGCTTTGCCGTCTTCAAAATGGCGCAAGTCACATCAAATTAGCTGCAGTGTAGCGAAAGTTGCACCTCACAGAAGCTGGCGAGTCTTGAGAAATTGACCAATTTTGCGTTTTGCGCCAGAATTCCGTCAAGAATGGGTGTATGACGCTGAAATTTGGTATCAGATGTGTCAAGACATTGGTCTTTAATCTGTGTAAGTTTCACAACATGAAGTTACCCACAGCTTGCTGGGGATGGGGGGGCTGGATTTTTGGGACACTCGGAACGTGATGCAGCGTAATGAATGCCTTTGTGTTACTGTGGTGGAGGGAAAGGGGGGCGGGGGGGGGGGGGGTGGCTGGGCGCTATCTATGTAGTACTGTTTTCCTCTGCGCTGGTCGCGCACGAGCGGTGCCACCCACAGCGAAGAAAGGCCCCCCCCCCGGGCGCTATCTATGCATAAGGCAGCGACTGACGTGTGTCCGTTCAGACTGGGACCGTGAGTGCGAATCTCACTCTAGCCAGATCCTCTCGCTGCTCGCTTTTGTTTTCACTCCTTCCATCAGTAGCAACTCTGCTTGCATAATCTTCTGCAGCTTTGACGCATGATTGGACTGGATCTTAAAAGTTTTACATGGTGAGAAGCCTGGAGAGCTACATACGTCGCTAAACTCTGCGAAAAAGCAAAACGTCGTCAGCGCTGATCGCTGCCCGATGTCCACGACCGAAGGCGGCGGCCATCTGTGGAGGGCGCTGGCGCTCAACTGCCTGTTCGGCTTCGCTCCTCTTTTCCAAGGGTCTGCCCTCAACTCCATCGCCGCCGACGTTCAAGTGAATAGAACCTTGAGAATTTGCCATTTGAGATTGGTTCAACGACGGCCCTCGTCTAAAGTCTGTTCAAGAAAGGCAGAGACTGAAGGTTATTTGAGTCTGCAGACTTAGTGCTTCGGGAAACCCAAATGATTTATGCATCGTTGGATACCCCTGTCGGAGTGTGTTGGCGCGGTGCGTGTTTTGCCATAATCACGCAACACGCACCACTTTGAGGCGCACATGAAAAATTCGAGGTTTTGTACAGGGTGTGCGATTTTGATGATTTTTACACCAGTTATACCCCAAGGTGTCCTGATATCACATTTCAAATTTCAGCAAAATCGGTTCACCACAGCGTTAGTTATGGCCTGCCGCGTACACCCTACTTTGGCCCAAAATGGCCAAAATCGCCGAAATCGGCCAAAAAGGGTGCACTTTTTTAATAACTCAAGAAAGAAACGGCCAAATTTCTTTAAACCTTCTGTGTGTTAACTAGGTTCAATTGTCTACGCAATGGAACAAACCCCATCTTATTCGATTGCGACACGCTCGAATGCGACTCAATCAAAAAGACCCTACTTTTGGCCGAAACGACGCTTTTCAGCTCGATTGCGCATCGAGGCCGTCCAGCTGGCCGAAAAGCGTCGTTTCGGCCAAAAGTAGGGTCTCTTTGATTGAGTCGCATTCGAGCGTGCCGCAACCGAATAAGATGGGGTTTGTTCCATTGTTCCGTAAACACAGCACGCTGTGGCGCGGCTGACCCAGCGTTTCTTATTGTCCGCTTCCAGGGCGCAAAACCACCGTAGTCGGCCTAAACGCTGCGATGACCGCGGTCGGCTGCGTGGGGCAGTACCTGGGCGTCGTCTACGGCCGAGTGGAACCTCTCTTCCTGGGTCGCTGCTTGACGGGAGCGGCTGGCACCTACGCCCTCTTCATCGCACTCTACCTGGTTGGTGCGAAGTATCGATTCTACATAATGTTTTGCTGATGCATTGAAACGAGCAACATGTGGGTCGTCAGGCGGAGTGCGCCCCGTCGGCCCAGGCGAACCTCGTGGCCTCGGTGGCGACGTTGGGCGGACTGGCGGCCAACGCCGTCGGGCCCATCGTCAATCTGCCCTGGCTGTTGGGTCGGTCTCTCGTATGTCGATCGCTTCGCTTCCCAATCCTTCTCAACGCGATGATAGCGCCTATCCTTCTCGCAGGAAGGCCGACGCTGTGGCCCTACAACTTCCTTGTGCCGGTCGCCTTCTCACTCTGCCACGCCGCCCTCATGTTCTTCGTCGAGGAGTCGCCCAAACATCTCTACATCACCGCCGGCAAGGCTGAACAGGCGGAGAGAGCCTTCCGCTTCTATCGTGTGGGGAACCGCACTAAAAAATGCGCAAAACTGTATTTATAGGGTGGGCGGGGGGATGGTGGCTATGCGAACTCTAAGCTTGGTTGTGCGCAATTTGCACACCTAACCTCGGCCCACCAAACCCCCCCCCCCCCCCGTCTCCATATCCGAATTCCACCGCCAACCACCCCGCGACTTATGTCCATTCAGGGCAGGCAAGCCGACTGGCAGAGTCAGAAGGAGGAGTACGACAAGGAGAGAGAGGTGGTGCCCGGCTTTCAAAAGGGCTCCTTCTGGCAGATACTTCGACTACCGCAACTCCGCTGGCCCTTCCTCGTGATCTTGGTAGCCAATCTGGTCATCACCTTTGGGGGATTCCACATCGCCACCAAGTACTCCACTGAACTGCTCGAGTCCCTCGGCCTCTCCCAGAATGCAGCCGCTCTGTTCACCGCGTTTGGCCTACAGGTGCTCATCGTGTTCTGTAATGGCTTCAGAGCGCGCAACGCGCCCCAACTGCGAAATCCTTACTGCGCAGGCTCCTTCCGTGATTGTGGCGGTGATGTACAGCGCGTTCGGTGTTGTGGACCGCGTCGGTAGGCGCCCTTCCATGCTCCTGGGGAGCTTCGTGGGCGTTATCGCCACCGTTCTTCTGGCAGGCAGTGAGTTCACCGGTTCCAAAGCATGAGCTGTCCACGCGCAGTATGTATGTACCATGTGGTGGTGATCGCTTCAGCCGAGTACCTGCCCAGGGGTCCGGCTCGCTTGGGCGCCGGTCTGTCGGCGCAGGTGCTGTCCCAGTGCTCCATCTACCTTGGGCCAATGTTTGTGCTGGCCTTGCTGCCGGTCGAGCTGGCACCCCAGAGCAGCCGAGCAGTCTCCGCAGGCGTCTCCCTCACCGCCGTCTGCCTCTTCACCCTGGGAGTCCTCTTCGCCTTCCCCCCACTCTACGACTCTCTGGGCTCCCCAGCAGTGGTGCCCCTGGCCTTCCTGGGCCTTTGCGCCTTCCTCTTCCTTCTCTGGAAGATGCCCGAGACCAAGGGAAGGACTCCGGAGCAGCTGACACACCTCTGGGCGATGAGGGAACCCTTGGTGGACGAGGAGCCTCCAGAGGAGATAGACGACAACTGCTGACTATTTATTTGGACAGGCACATTGCACGCGCCGGTACCCAATATGGCCATCGCACAAGTTGGATATCCGTCGTCACTTGCCGTGATATTCAGAAGGAGAACGGAGCTTCGCGTAAACCACAACGACCAGTCCCTCTAGTATCTACTCTGCATAGTGCATGTATGATATCGCAAGCACATCCACATCCTCCAGCATTTTCATTTCCCGCGATTTATTACGTTGATATATTTTACTTCGCAAAGCACAGTCCGAACTTCGAACTCCGAAACATTTTTTTGTCTGCCAATAAAGACTATGACAGGGCCAATTTGTCAGATGCCGAGTGCGACCGATAATGACTGTCAAGAAAATTGTCAAGCAACTCTTCAATTGGTTAGCAAAAGCAATACTCCGATGTCTTCGATGGAAATCGCCACTTGGTTAGCTGAAATTGCAGACGAGACGAGATACGCTGCAACAGCCTGCCTCCACCCGCGTCACGAACAGTCCCTCCCTCCCACCTTCCTTCAGGCACCCCTTTGGCGATATTCTGGTCGGCGGTTGCCAATGCTGTCAGATCCCCCACCCCCCCCCCCCCCCCCCCACCCCCATTCAAGAGGAAACTTCACACGCACGAGCGATGATTGGGAAATGGCTTACGTCGTAGTGGTGGAGATTGGAATTGCCTACCGTACATGCATGCCTGCATGGGTGAGCGAGCACCGCGAAATGACACATGCGCGGAGGAGGACAGGAAAACTAGAAACTCAATAGAGAGAAAACCATGTAAAGCATTCGATCATTTTGTTGCACCTCTCACAGAACCATTGCATCGTTCGCTATTGGTCAGTTATGGTAGATGTCAGCGTCAAGGAGCTATCATGAGCCTGCCCCTACTACTATGTACATTACATTACATACACCGCAATCGCAATGAAAATGGTGGCTGAAAGTCTGGGTCGGAACGATGATATTCAATAATGCCAATATGGTACCTACCATCAGGAATTAATGTCCGTCCGATTGCCTAGCAACAGGTTGCTCAAGCTTTGCTGCTCACCCGCTGGGTCTGTCGAGTGAGAGTGCCATTATTACAATTGGTTCATGCTACAGTGGCAGCGACTCCAGCGACAATGACCCCGAGAAGCGCCAAGGCCAATTTCCTCCGACTGGGGGTCAAGACCTACGAGCCCTACACCACGAAGTGCGGCCTGCACACTCTGCACAAGACCCGACGCTGTCCTTTCCCTGGGCTGGACAACGAGATCTTGGGAAGAATACTCGACAACGCTGGCATACGGTACCAACTCGTCAACGTGCAAGACCACGCTTGGGGAGAGGTGGCCGTCGACGCCACCGGTGGTCCGGATGTGATCACAGGCACTCTGGGAAACGTCTCCAGAGGCGACTTTGACACCACCTCCGCCAGCTGGTTCACCGACGACCTCGCGAGGCAGAGGAACTTCGACTTTGCCTACCCAGTGATGCAGATGCAGATGGGCTTCGTGACACGCAGAGGGGCAGACGACGTCCTCAGCGCCGCTCTCACTGTACTGAGGGTCTTCCCCGTGGAGACCACTGCCACAATGGTCGCCGTCCTGCTGGCATTTTGGCTGCTGCTGGGGATTTCGGGCCTCATTGGTGAAGCCAAGCTGAGAGATGGTCATTACGAGCATGCCACTGATTCACGGGAAGGTGTCAAGAAGCGTTCAGTCCTGTATAGGCCTTCATTTGCTGCCACTGGACTACTGTTGGCGCTTTCAATGGGCACCTACCAAGCGGCGGTGACGGTGAAGTTGCTGAGGATGCCTGCAGGTGCGTTGGCGACGAACAACCAGTTTGTATGCAGTTCCCAGCGATTCTGAGAAACGGGGCACACGCACGCATCGCGGACGAGCGCGTACTTACATATATCGCATTGCATTGTAGAGTTGACGCCCTTCGCCACTGTGGGTCAGCTGGCGGAGGAGGTGCGCGATTCTCGCCTGCGCTTCGTGACCCAATTCGCGCAGACCTGGTTCTTCAAGCAGATCGAGCAGTCGGAGTTGCCCCCCTTTCGTCAGCTGCGTCAGTCGGTGGCCGACAATCCAGTCTTGGAAGTGCCTCACGATAACGAGCGCCTTGCAAAGACCATCCTTGGAGGAGGATTCGTTGCCTGCGAGCAACGGTACACCGCCTTGGCAGTTGCCAGAATGGGTGAGGAACATGCCAGAGAGCAGTGATCTCTAGTTGCCCACTCCAGCTGCGTGTCTTGGTTTCTTTCAGGCAATTGCTCTCTGCGTGTCAGACGTCTGGCCGACCTGCCTCCGCGATGGCAGAGCTGGATCTTCAGAAAGGGACATCCTCTACTGCCAAGACTCCACGAAGCTGCAATAGCTAGCCAGGTTGATGAACTTTGACGCTGAGCGGGACAGCCAACACCAAATCTTCACTTTTCAGGGATTCATTGAGAATGTGCATCGCAGATACCACAAAATGTACTCGCCGCCACAGCATTGCATTAGGGAAAGTCAAGCGGAAGTTTCTCCTCTGTCACTGACACAGGTCAGTCAAAGTTGGTGAACTTCCAGAATTGATCTTCTATGCCGCATTCTGTAAGGAAAGCGGAAAGTGGATGAAAGTCGCCGAGCTGTAACGCGGCGAGGAAATTAGGTAACGACTTTCCAACCTCAGCGCTGATTGCTCTCTTCTGAAGCACAACACGCTGTACAACACTACTCTAACAACCAGCGGGTAGCCCAGTTCTTACTCTTAGTACTTGTGTCCAAATTCAGCTCAGCGGTGTCTTTGGGATCCTTCTACTGGGATCGCTTGCAGCCACTCTGTGGGCGTGTTGGGAGACGAGCCCTCTGGGTAGAATTCTTGCGATGAACATTAGAGTGAAGAAAATGAGCCGGAAGCTGTCTCCTGGATTTGTGTACAGACAGTGACATCATTGATGAACATCATTTATCGACTGGCTTCGTTGTACTCTGAACCCGCTCTACAGTGGAAAGCCATTGTGAAGTGAACGGCCGATTCTCTGTGTAGACTATTTCCACCCATACTTTTCCTGTGACAAAGTACTCGCTCTTCAACCAAGGGGCCAGGCGTCTGCATTGCAGGAAGATATTCCGCTCCATCTCCAGCTCTGGAAGGTAGCGCCCGCACATCTGGTCGCTTTCCGAGCCCCTGTGGGTAATAATCAGGGTGATTCGGGGCAACCCAGTTTTCACTGCAACTCCATCCTCGGAAGTGCGCCAGTTCCAGTAGAAGTCGGCAAAGTACAGACGGCGAGATGCTGTGACGGGAAGCAATCGCCCTGCTGGCAGCGACAATTTCACATCGCCAAATGGCGATTTTGAAATCGGTTGTCCAGAAGGAGTTAGCGCCGAGAAATACAGACATTCCATCTCGAAGACTGGAGCAGAACGAGACACAAATGCCTACATATGCAAGAACAAAGAACAAACAAGCTAAACTGCATACATACAGTAAACAAACCTGAGACTTGTACATATGTAGGTATGTTATTAAAAGGTAGAACGGTTCTCTCACTTTTGTGCGGCAGATGAGGGTGACCGCCGAATTGCTTAAAGTACTTCCTTGCCAATCTCTCGCATCCCTCCCTCGGAATAGGCAAGAACGGGCACGAAGTCCAGCACTGCATCGGCTTACAGCGAGTGAACACCTCAAATGGAGACATCATCGCCCGTTGCTGAGTAAGATAGGCGCTGGCCTCGCTCAGCAGTGGCTGCGAAGGGAGCGACGAGTGACCTGCAATGCAACCTTCTTTAAATGTGGTCAGATTCAGAGGACAAAGTAGCCCTTATGTGTAGTTCTGAGTTTCTAACCCTCTTCGAAGTGTCTTGGAGAGAAGTGGGGACGAAGGCTGAACACCGAGGTTGGCGGCGGCGTGCAAGTGTGCCAGACGGAACCGTCGGCTGAACATGGGCTGCTTCTGCTTCTGTGCACCTAATGCGGCAAACTTCAAAGGCCAACCGTCGTCTCTGTGGGTGATCATGGCCGATTTTGCCAGAAGTCCACTCAGCAGTTGGCGAGTGGGTTCCGACGACGTCTCAATGTTGAAGTCTTCCTGAGAAAGACAGACATACTGATGTGGTATCAAGAACCACTTCGACGCTGTCATCAACAAAATGACCTGCAGAATTTGCAAAAGTCGCCCGGCGGAGCAACCTCTCGATCCTTCCCAAAACAAAATCCACAGAAGCAGCGCTTCAGTTGGGGTAGCAGCAGGGTGACCAGATTGTTTGATTGGAAAATCGGGACACCATCCGTCAATGGGAACGACACAAAAGTCGACATCTTAAAATAGCGCCGCTGGCAAAATTTTCGCAAAATTAATGCCATTTTAGTGCTACAATCACCTATGATGGACCTCGAGAAACCCCTATTTGAGTTTAAGGATTGCGCCGCAGGCGAAAATTTTGACATTATTGGCCTTCTCTGTACAAAATTTGTTAAACTTTAGCACCGCAGGTGAGATTTTCGCGATTCTTTAGCTTCCATTACCAAATTGGGTTACAAAATAGCGCCGCAGGTGAAATTTTTTCGATTTATGAAAGATGTTTAAAAGGAATTTTCGTCAAAAACCATAATTTGTCCCGGTTTGGAAGGCCCTTTCAACCGGGATTTTGTGGCGAAAAATCGGGACAATCCCGGAAAATCGGGACATCTGGTCACCCTGGGTAGCAGTAACGGCGCAGTCGATTGTTTGCGTCGGACAATCACTTTGGCCGTTGACGACATTCAGAATTGAGCCGCTCAATCGAAGGACCGTCTCACCTATAGAGATGGTTGTTGAGCAGCGCCTGTTAGTCGTCGGCGTGAAATCGAAATGGTTCCCTTGAGGGTTACCTGAGTAGTTGCAGTCGAACACAAACGCATCCACAAAATGGGTAAGAGCGGCAAGAAGGCGGTCGCGTTTCCAGTTGATGCCAAAGCACATCTGAATTGCCACAGAGTGTGAGTCTGCGAATACAACACAGTAGCCGTTTGTGCCAACGCACCCCAAGGGCAGTCACACAAGCCTGCTCCTCAATGCCCTCAGGGAACCATGCCAGCAGCCAGAAGGCCATCCTGCTCCAGTGACTCTCGAATTGGGGAGGGAAGAATGGTGAGAACACGGCAGGGAACAGAGCGGGCGTCAGTTGGACTGCCACAGTTCGTGACCACATTAAAGGTTGCGTCCCATGGCCATGCGCCAGCACACGGTTCATTACATTGAACCCACTGGCACTAGCTATACTCGACAACTGAGGACAGTGTGACGTAGGTGGAGAGTTTCCCTGCATATCAGTGTTAACAAAAGGTAAGAAGATGCCAGATTGGTAGCAGTAGACCCCGTTGAGTCTCAGATGACCAGTGCGACTATCCGCCTTCCAAAGCAGCCCGCTGTAGCTTTGGATAAGAGCACTGAAGTTGACGCCTGCGCAGTTGCTACTGCTGCCATAATATCCCAGCAGCATTTTCACCTCTCCAAGGTCAACGGCAAGACTCTGCAAATGGTTCAGCAGTGCTTCAAAGAGGGTTGAATGGTCGCCGAAGTTGGTCACAGAGAGCAGTCTCAGAAGTGCCCGCAGCACGGCAGTTTCAGTGGAGGTTCTTCTGCGAATGCACAAGGCACCATTGTTGTGAGAAGTCTTGTAAAGGTGGGGCCTGCGCTGGCAGAAGTCGGCCATTTCTTTTGTGATTGCCACCACGCCACGATGTGAGGCTTTTGATATGAATTCGTCTGTGTACGAGACTAAAGTATGTTCAAGGGCGATCATATTGGAGACAGGAGAGGAGCCACCAATGACGTTGTGAGAATCGAACCGACAACGGCCATTGAAGAGTGTTCTCTATGAACCCCGAAGCAGTCGCCCAAGTGGAACACAGGCGAGTTCAGCACATGGTGGGCTCAGTCCATCAGTGGTCTCCCCCCACAGCAGTGATAATGTTGTAACCAAATCACCCGTTTCTGCAATGTGTCGTTGAGAATTTTTATACTCCACAAAAAGTGTGGAGTATATAGCGTTTGTGCGCGAAACGCAGAAACTTTGAGTCAACGGCGTTCGCGCGTGAATCGGCCGATTTGCAAACGGTCTTTTGCGTTGGGTAGGCCTAGTAAGTGGGCAGGGTGGACACCAAACGGGGTCACGCTCCGGGACCCCGTTGGCGGGAAATTCAAAAATTTAAAATTTCAAAGTACTGAAAAAGGCATAGTACAAGGTAGAACTCGAAAAAGTTGCATATAATGGTATAGACTATCTTTTGATATGTTGTAACCCTCGATAGTGCCGAACACGGAAAAAAAGAATTGGATCGCTGCGGGACCCATTTTGGCGCCAAATTTGAAAAATTCGCGAATTTTGGCCCCGGGTCGACTTTGACGGGCTGCTGTGCGAGCTAGGTAGCAGCTAGAGCGGCGAGACCACTCTTGTTGCTCCTTCCCAGATGTCCTCTATCGAATGAGCCATGAACGGAGAGAATCGGGCGAAACACAAAAAACTTTCTTACACTGCGACTTTTTCGACTCCGGGGTCGAAAATTGCGATTTTCGCGTTTCGGCGCTTCTAACGCTCGAATGCGTTGCCGAATCGTTCCAAAAGTAGTTTCAAACGATTCTACGTCTAAATCTGGTCAAGAAAAGTGCTTTGGAGAAGTGTTCTACGCTACAGTATCCATGCCGCGTCCATTTGAATTTTGGGTGTCGGGTCGACTTCTGCGATATTATACTCGACTTCGGGGTTTTCGGGGGTGCTGATTACGAATTTCGCATCCGTTCAGTGTTTAGATGATGTTTCAACGTACCTACGACGAATTTGTATGCTACCGTACCCCAAATGCAGAATTTTGGTTCTGCGAGTCCATAGGAAACTAGGGGTGTTGTATGTCGATTCTGTGGTATTCTGGGATGTAGATCACGAATTCAGCATTGCTTTTGCGATTGGGAGTGCCAGGAGGCCACAACAGGAGAGGAGTCACCGTGCGTAGGAGTTCAAATTTGTGGAGTATACTGCGTCCCCCGGACGACTTGCCTGGTCTAACATGTTTGTAGGTAAGTGTGAATCCCAGATTGTGGACCCAGACAAGCTAGCTCACAGCTGTGTTCGCATTTTATCGTCCTCTACCAGTTGACGTCACCAATATTCCGTCTCTAGGTAGGCCTTTTGGAGCGTAGCCACTCTGAGTGTCGCAGACGGAGGCAGCGACCCATCAACAATTGATGGCATAGCAACGCGTCGTTCAAGCTGACAGCTCCTAGCCCGATGTCCTTGCCAAGCGAATACAAATAAGTGTGCCATTAACTGGAATTGGTCTCTCGACGGGATTGCGACAGCAACTGACCTATTGACGATCGCAAACTTCCCACCATACCTAGCCGTTTTCATACAGTATTCAATACATTCTACTTGCGCGCCATCACAAAATCTAGTTCACGCCACAATGCTATCAAAGTCCAGTTTCCACAACTCGGTTTAAGTGCTAGATTCTACCGTTACGGGTGCGACTTGTCTTGTGCGATAGCTGGCAACTGTGGTTCTAGCGGAATACGAGCGACCGCACTAGAGGAAGGTAAGGTGTAGCTTGAAACACAAATGACAGCACCTAAACAAAATGCCAAGCAACTCCCTTTGCAATGTGAACATTACTTTGAGGCAGCCGACTAACAACACGACACAAATCTGAGATATATACCGCACAAAGGCTTACTATAGGTGGACCAAACCGCACAAAGGTACTTACTGTAGGTGGACCAAAAGCAAGCCACATTCATCAATTCTAGCTAGCACTACTGCAGAGTAACTCTACTTTGAATGCCGGAACCAATTGGAGATTGTGTCCTAGTCGAAGACAGCGGCCAACAATTTGGCAAGTCGTCCGGGGGACGCAGTATACTCCACAAATTTGAACTCCTACGCACGGTGACTCCTCTCCTGTTGTGGCCTCCTGGCACTCCCAATCGCAAAAGCAATGCTGAATTCGTGATCTACATCCCAGAATACCCCAGAATCGACATACAACACCCCTAGTTTCCTATGGACTCGCAGAACCAAAATTCTGCATTTGGGGTACGGTAGCATACAAATTCGTCGTAGGTACGTTGAAACATCATCTAAACACTGAACGGATGCGAAATTCGTAATCAGCACCCCCGAAAACCCCGAAGTCGAGTATAATATCGCAGAAGTCGACCCGACACCCAAAATTCAAATGGACGCGGCATGGATACTGTAGCGTAGAACACTTCTCCAAAGCACTTTTCTTGACCAGATTTAGACGTAGAATCGTTTGAAACTACTTTTGGAACGATTCGGCAACGCATTCGAGCGTTAGAAGCGCCGAAACGCGAAAATCGCAATTTTCGACCCCGGAGTCGAAAAAGTCGCAGTGTAAGAAAGTTTTTTGTGTTTCGCCCGATTCTCTCCGTTCATGGCTCATTCGATAGAGGACATCTGGGAAGGAGCAACAAGAGTGGTCTCGCCGCTCTAGCTGCTACCTAGCTCGCACAGCAGCCCGTCAAAGTCGACCCGGGGCCAAAATTCGCGAATTTTTCAAATTTGGCGCCAAAATGGGTCCCGCAGCGATCCAATTCTTTTTTCCGTGTTCGGCACTATCGAGGGTTACAACATATCAAAAGATAGTCTATACCATTATATGCAACTTTTTCGAGTTCTACCTTGTACTATGCCTTTTTCAGTACTTTAAAATTTTAAATTTTTGAATTTCCCGCCAACGGGGTCCCGGAGCGTGACCCCGTTTGGTGTCCACCCTGCCCACTTACTAGGCCTACCCAACGCAAAAGACCGTTTGCAAATCGGCCGCTTCACGCGCGAACGCCGTTGACTCAAAGTTTCTGCGTTTCGCGCACAAACGCTATATACTCCACACTTTTTGTGCTTTTGCGATTGGGAGTGCCAGGAGGCCACAACAGGAGAGGAGTCACCGTGCGTAGGAGTTCAAATTTGTGGAGTATACTGCGTCCCCCGGACGACTTGCCTGGTCTAACATGTTTGTAGGTAAGTGTGAATCCCAGATTGTGGACCCAGACAAGCTAGCTCACAGCTGTGTTCGCATTTTATCGTCCTCTACCAGTTGACGTCACCAATATTCCGTCTCTAGGTAGGCCTTTTGGAGCGTAGCCACTCTGAGTGTCGCAGACGGAGGCAGCGACCCATCAACAATTGATGGCATAGCAACGCGTCGTTCAAGCTGACAGCTCCTAGCCCGATGTCCTTGCCAAGCGAATAAAAATAAGTGTGCCATTAACTGGAATTGGTCTCTCGACGGGATTGCAACAGCAACTGACCTATTGACGATCGCAAACTTCCCACCATACCTAGCCGTTTTCATACAGTATTCAATACATTCTACTTGCGCGCCATCACAAAATCTAGTTCACGCCACAATGCTATCAAAGTCCAGTTTCCACAACTCGGTTTAAGTGCTAGATTCTACCGTTACGGGTGCGACTTGTCTTGTGCGATAGCTGGCAACTGCGGTTCTAGCGGAATACGAGCGACCGCACTAGAGAAAGGTAAGGTGCAGCTTGAAACACAAATGACAACACCTAAACAAAATGCCAAGCAACTCCCTTAGCAATGTGAACATTATTTTGAGGCAGCCGACTAACAACACGACACAAATCTGAGTTATGTACCACACAAAGCAAAGGCTTGGTGCTTACTGTAGGTGGACCACAAGCAAGCACCATTCATCAATTCTACTGCAGAGTACCGTAAAGTGCCGATTAGTTTCGGGCGAAACTATTTTTTCACTGTGTCTCTCAGGGGCGAAACTAATTGGAGCCCCGAAACTATTGGGAGACCCGAAACTATTAATTCAACCCCTCATTCACTGACAAAGTGTAGTAGAAATGTCAAAGAAAACGACAATACCAAGAGAAATACCACCCAAAACACAGATAAATGCAAAGTTTCTGTTGGATAAGCTTGATTTGGCTGCTGCTAACGCAAAATAACATTATAATTGAGCTATTTCTGCACCTCAGTGACGCTTTACATGCGAAACGACAGTTTTGAGGGGAAACTATTTGGAGACCCGAAACTATTAAATCGATGCGCCTCTCAGGGGCGAAACTAATTGGAGACACGAAACTATTAGGAGAGCGAAACTAATCGGCACTTTACGGTAACTCTACTTTGAATGCCGGAACCAATTAGAGATGGTGTCCTAGTCGAAGACAGCGGCCAACAATTTGGCAATGGGGGCAATCAACTTCTCGGCGGTCTCCTTCTCATTCTGCCAGACGGCCTCCGCCATCGCCGCCCCAGACGCGTAGGCACCGGCCGCCTCGGGGTCGAAGGGCGCCAGTTTCTCTTCAGCGGCCATCCAGATCTGGGCGTCGTGCTGCAGCGAGCGGACGGCGGCGTCGCTCACTTTCAGCACTTCGCCGGCGACGACATAGAGGGAGTAGGCCTTCGATACGGTGTCGGCTACATTCCCTCCCACTCCCCCTCCTCCTCCTCCCTGAGGATTGGGCGGCTGCAGAAGGAGAGAGACGGACTCCGCCAGTTGGAGCGTCGCCCGGGCGAAGGCGGCGGAAACGCGCGCCGACTGCGCCATGAAGAGGAGAGCTTCAGCGCGCGCTCTCAGGCAGGCGACCAGTGCCCCGACGGCTTCAATTGAGACCATCCGCCCGGTCGCGACGGCACGCTTGGCGAGATGGACGAGAAGGGCCGCGAAGGAAGCCCCAATGGAACGAGAAATGGTATCGATCAAGCCGGAGGTCATCACCGACTTCTCAGCCATTATGACGGCGGGACTGCAAAGAAGAGCCACGACTGCATCAGCCCCCAGTCCTCTCGCCCTGGCGGCCCCAGCCGTCGCTTCGGCTTCGATCAACATAGCAGTGGCGACGTCGAGAGCCTCGTGGGTCGCTTTCATAGCCGAGTAAATGTCGAAGCCGACCGAACCGAGTGCCGCCATCTCCGTCTTGCCGTTCACCAGGCACCAGAACCACGGCACTGCAACTATCATACCACAAAGTGCACACAGCGTAAAGCAACCACACTAACGCGGCAAGATTGGAACAAGGCAAACAATAGAATAGAACTCACGCTTTCCTTGAAGTGAGACGCTATTCTCGAGCAACGGTTGCGCGTTGAAGCTGCCGCCAGCTGGGTAGGCGGCGTAGACCGGGCTGGAGCCCCAGCCACCGGGAGGCGGCAGTACCACGCCATCGACAACTCTGAAAGAACCACTAGTGACTCAATCCGATTTCGTTTTTCCGATCCAACTTCTGAGCCGTGACCGTCTCTATAGCCAAAGTCGAAAATCAAACGAGCACTAACGGCAGCAAGTAGGCAAAGTTGTCTCTCTTGCAGACGAGGCCGAGGGCGCCCGGAAGGCGACGCTGCAGCTGGCTGGAGAGAAGAGCGCTCGATTCGTCTGTCGTCAACTCCTCCACTCCGTCGAAGGACTCTTCTTCCCCACTGCGCGACTCTTCACTCTTCTTCTCGTTCGTCTTACTGTTGGCGCAACCGGAAACAAGAATCATCGTCATTATCGCCTGCCAGTTTCCCTTCCAGCCAATGAAGATTCGAGTCACACGATTTGAACAAGCAATAACAACCTCCTTTCCGCGCGCTACTGTCCGCAATCCACAAACGCAACTGATCGGTACCGTATGTCCTAATAGACTGCGTAACTCGAAAACGTAGATTGGATGCAACCACCCAGTGCCTCTTCTCGCGGGGGGGGGGG
>JASAMZ010010630.1:0-60727 GCA_030248115.1 Linhomoeus sp. GSCO2_2
CTTGCCCGACAGAGGTCGTGTAAAAGGAACCAGCCGGAAGGCTAAAGCCTGTGTAAAGGTCCCCAGGCCCGGTCCCCAAAACCCTAGCCCTTAGGGATTGTGGATGCTAAGCGTAGGAGCGCAGTTCCTCTTCCGCAGCTGTTTCGTACGAACTATCCCGTTTCCACTTCAAAAGTGGGGAGAGTCGTACACTGTAACGCCTGCAGAACAGCGACCGGCGGAAGTCAAGTAGGCGTGAGTTCTGTCTACGTTAGTACGAGAACGCACTACCTAGCGGCCTGGGAGGTCGGCTGTTTGCCTCCGAACGAGTGGTGTTGTTAGGAGAACTCTGGTGCAGGAGTCTGTTAGCTGCTATCGTCGGGCGATCGATCCTAGTATCCTAGGGAAGTGGGAGTCCTAGCCACTGATACGCCCTTGCAAATGGGTTACTGCCACTATGCACTGAGCACTGTGAGATGACGAGACGGCGTCGGTATCGTTTCAGCTGGGTCGCAGCCGTTACTTCCCACCCGAGCAGAGCCCCCACTCTGTCGTCCACCCCTTTTTCATGGGATTCAACATCAACGGGACGAATGTCGATGGCGACCACGACGTCAGCGCCGAGTCGCGCGTCCACTCGATGCTTCTGGACCGCTCCTCCATCGGCCTGTTCCGCGACGGCGAGCCCTTCGACGCCGGCGGCGACCTGAGCGTCGCTTCCTTCGGCACCTCCTCCCCGCCCATCTACAGCGCCGCCTGTCCCACCGGCGACTTCCACTTCGATCCCAAGCCCTTCGATCCCGACGGAGAGCGCTTCGCCTTCGAGGCCGACGGCAGCAGCAACCACAGCGCCTGCAGTGGCGGCGTCTTCGACGGCGAGCCGCCCGGCCCGCTCCTCGCGTCGTCAGGCGCCGCTTTTCACAACGTCTCGCCTCATTCGGGCATCGGTGAGAACACGTTGAACTTCATCAATTTTGTTCTCTGAATGTTTTGCGCTGCTTTGTAATTGCGCGTTCATTGGTGGCGTCCCTTGCCTTGGTAGCTTCTTAGTTTGTGTGCGATCGCCTGACCCACTGCCCGTTTGCTTCGATTGGCTGTCTTCGGTGAAATTGGTTTGCTGCTTCGTACTTCTCCCAGTCTTTGTTGCGCTCTGGCCTCTACGGTTTTGTGAATTGTTCACCCCTGAGTTGACATCGAGTTTTGTATGTAGCTTGAGACGGGGAACACGCACAATGTTTTATGCTGCAGGTTATCGAACTGCACAGATGTGTCAGTTGCGGCATACTACCTTATCACGTATCACGGTTCGCGCACACGGGTACACTGAAGTACTTCGACTTTGGAGAAAATGTCATAGCTGTTCTGACAGAGCCTAAGTATGGCAGTGGCCGGCAACGGAGGAAATAGGCAGCAGAGCGTGCAATGGTTTCTATGTAGTAAGCGCGCGACAACAAACCGTCGATTACACTGTCGTCGAGAGATCACAGATGCCCCCCAGGTGTAACCCTTCGTTTGTGTGTCGGCATCAGCACGCCATTCCAACTACCGTACACCCTTCGAAATCGAAGGAACCACTCGACGTTACTTAACGAGAGAACAATAATCGAAGTGCAACCAGGTACGAGACGATTACTTCTCGCAGGCAGCCGCGTCGGCGACCGTCTGTCGTAGTCGGTCGAAGGTCTCGGGCCCGTCGTCGTAGAGACGGTGACGGCTGCCGGAAATGCGCAGCAGGGCCTTCTCATTGACGCTGGGAGGCAAGAAGACCACATGAAGGCCGCCGTCGGAGAGAAGGCGGCGCAGCTGCTTCGACGACGCCGACGCGTCCTTCTGCGAATAGCCGTCGGTGAAGAGGACGGCCAGGCGACGTCGACTCGCTTGGGTCGGCCGGTCGAACTGCTCCGACGCCAGCTTGAGCGCCCCGTTCAACGCCGTCGTGCCTCCCAGCCACTGGATGGAGCGCAGCTGCTTCATGGTGGAGGCCAGACTTGACGACTCGGGCTGGTCGAACGACTGGACCAGCTTGGCCTTGCCCAAACCAGCGAAGCGTATGATCGAGACACGACTGCCGTCAGTGCCGGCCAAAGCCGCGGAAACGAGATGGCCCGACAGGCGCTTGATGCGGCCGAAGCTCTCCTCGACGCTGCCGGACGCGTCGAGAATGATCATCAAGTCGAGCTTGGAGCACCCCTCTGAAGTCGCACATATGGATCAGACGAAGCAATGACGACGACGAGGACAGGTACTAGGGAGAAAGTGTATGAGAAATCCCACCGTTGAGGTGAACCGCAGTCGGGCTGTCTTCATCATGCCCGGATTCGAGGGGTTCCTCACTTGCGTCGTCTTCTCCTTCCAGTTCTTCTGAGAACCGGTTATTGCCATCTTCGAACTCTTTCAATGCGCCTTCGCCATCGAGCGGGCGGGGAGGCAACCGGACTTCCGGCCGCTTCGTGTCGATGACGGCCTCGTCTCCTTTGGGTCCCAGCAGATCCGACAAGACGTCGACAAGTGGGACGTCGTGACGCTTGCTGCTGCGCTCAATGCACTCAGGCTTGCTTGCCAGCGTCTTGAGTCGACCGAAGAACTCCGGCACCCTATGTCACATAAGTCATAGTGACGCCAAATGACAGTACAACCTGGAAGATCGGAGATTGCTACACGCCGACACACACCTGTGCCTGTCGTAGATCCGGTCGTCGGCGCCCGCGTAGAGAATGAGCTCGTCGCGCGAGATGTCTTCGCTGGTTGCTACGCAGTGGACTTCACCCTGCGCCGTTTCGCGGAACCTCTTGGCCGCCGTCTGCACGGAGAGAGGAGACTATGCGCCATTTGGCACACATTTTCGCGCTCACAGAAGTCCACAGTGCTTATAGAATGGCTAACCGGCTGACTGACTACCCTACAATATAAATGCCGACCTCGACGTAGTACCAGGCGTCCTGCGAGTAGCCGTCGTTCATGAGAATGAACACCGCCTTGGCGTCTGCTCGCCTGCCGCGCTCGTACTCGCTGCAAGGATCAACTAGTTAGTTAGTTAAGTTTGACTTAACTTAATCTAAAGTTTAAATAGATTTAATTTAATTTGCCTTTCAATAATGCAGTTTAATTCAATTCTGTCTAATGCAGTCGAGTTCAATAGAATTTAATCTAACATAACCCAATGCATTTAATGGATTTAATTTACTGCAATTTTACTTAACTAAAAATATTTGTAAATCGCAGTATATTTTTTGCATCATTGCATTATCACATAAATTGTTTAATGCAAAAATGCATGAAACAATTTATTAAATTGTATTTAGATTAATCAAACTCACTTGGCTTTAAATAGACATTACTCAAACAATATTCAAATAACATTAATTAAGCCACACTGCATTAGACAAGCTTAACTGTTTATTTTATTTAACGTTATGTTTACCACCGGAACATTTTGCGGATTATGATAATCGATTTGGCGGATTATGTCGACTTTGCGATCCGCTAGGCCGATTGGGCTGAAATTTGGACAGGAGTTCGGACTCGAGATGCCGATCACATATCAGAAGAGAAAATTCAAAAATTCCTTCGCGTTCGCGAGATTGAGCGATTTTGACGATTTCGGCAACTTTGACATTGCGCTGCAGTCGAACGCGACGTCGTGCAACGTTGCTGTAATTGAATAAAGATCTTGTCTTTGTACCCTCTATCACCACACCAAATTTCAGCTCAATCGATTGCGATCCAATTTTTGTAAATCGGTGAAATTATCCATTTCTTCAAACATGGATTACAGCCGAATGAGCTGAAATTTGGTGTGGCAATAGAGGGTACAAAGATAAGTACTTTATTCAATTACAGCAACTTTGCACGACGTCGCGTTCGACTGCAGCGCGATGTCAAAGTTGCCGAAATCGTCTGAAGCAAATTTAATCCTGTATCTCGCAAACGCGAAGGAATTTTTGAATTTTCTCTTCTGATATGTGATCGGCATCTCGAGTCCGAACTCCTGTCCAAATTTCAGCCCAATCGGCCCAGCGGATCGCAAAATCGACATAATCCGCCAAATCGATTATCATAATCCGCAAAATGTTCCGGTGGTAAACATAACGTTGAATTTTAACATGCCATGTGTAGTCTGCACGAATCTCAACTACGTTTTGTTCTGCTGTGCACTTTCTAAATTTCTCTGGCATTGGCATGGGTGGAAGCGAAGCTTTATTGCCGATTTCACTCACTTCATGGCGAGTTGGACGGCGCCGGCGGTGCCCGTGTGTCCGCCGGCGAACTCGACGGCCTTCATAGCCTCGAGCAGCGACTCCTTCGTCTGTTCGGCCGAGAAGGGCACTCGGATCTCGGCGTAGCTGGAGAAGGAGACGAGGGCGACACGGACGGCGTCCTCGGCGATGGGCAGAGCGCGCAGGATGTTGAGGGCGATGTCCTTGTGCTCCTCGAAGACCTCCGTCACGCTGCCCGACACGTCGAACACCAGCACCACGTCCAGCTTCGAGCCGCAGCTCTCGGGATCCACCACTTCGATGTCCGTCGTTGGCGTTGTAGGCGTCTTCTTACTGGTGGAAGCTCCGCTTGGTGGAGGCGTCTTCGCCTCGATGACTTGGGTGGTTCCGACGACGGCGCAGTCGCCGTTGACCAGCCCCGAAACGTCGTCGAGGAAGCTGAGTAGTCCGAAGGAGTTTCATACGCTTGCAAAGTGTGACAGTGCAACGTGACAAGTGCTAGATACTAGATACTAGATACATATAGATATAGATGGGCATACTCGTTGGTCTGGCCGTCTCGGTAGATTCTGTCTTCACTGCCGGCGTAGAGAATCAGTTCACGATCGTCAACCCTGTCGCCGAGAGCACAAACGAATCGCTCTGGCGTCGCAGCTCGCAGTTTCTCACTGGCTCGGAGCAGATCGCCCCATTGGTCCTGAATACGTTGCAGTCACCAGGTTTATTTGTACGACAAAATGTTGTTGTAAACTAGTGCTTCAAAAAGCGACCTGCGATCGTCCGTCTGTTATCAAGGCCACAGCGGCTTGGGCTCCGGCGCGCTGGCCGCGCTTCAAGTCTTCGAGCGTCTTCTCGACCGCCTGCGCGATCTTGGTGCTGCCGCCGCGGTAGGGTATGGCCTCGACCTTCTCACGCAGAAGGCGCTTGCTGTGGCCCACGTCGAGTGGGACGACGATCTCCGAGTCGCTCGTGAACTTCGTCAGACCCACGCCAACGTGAATGTCGTCGGTGTCGTCCAGAGGCAGGCGCTCGATCAAGCTCAGCACCACCTCACGTTGGTGTTCGAACACCTGTATACATATGTAGGTATGTAAATATGTGTGCATATGTATACATATGTATGTACATACATATGAGTACATATGTGCACATACATATGTACATACATATGTACACATATGTATGCCTATACATCTGCATCAATCGCACATCGATTATATACATACAGTCAACCGTATGTACATAGCCGTCCGACAATCGGTCATTAGCTAACCTCTGCTCTGCTGGCGCTGGCGTCCAAAATGATATAGAGATCGATCGGGCCGCCGCATCGACGCGCCGTTGTCGGCTTTGTGGGTGCGGCAGTTGTTGTGTCGGGCACATACTTCGTGGTTTCCACGGCGGTAGTGGGGCCGTCCGTCGGCCCCTTCGTCGGCGCTTCGGTAGTGGTCAGTTCCGGCGTCACTCCTGTGGGGCACTCTAATCCGCTTCCTTGCAGAACGGCCGCCAACGAGTCAGGCACCGCCGTGCGCACAAACACTCTCTCGGGGTCGCCCGCGTAGTACCTCAACTCGGGCAGGTTGTACTGATGACTGAGGGTGACGGCGTAGGAGAGGTCGACGGTGTCGAGGAGAGCCTTGGCGGTGCGCTTGACCTCTTCCCATGGGTCCTGACTGTTGCCGTCCGAGATGAGCACGGAGACGGCCTTGGCGTCCGGTCGGCGGTACTTCTCCAACTGCTGGATGGCCAGGCGTACGGCGTTGGCGATGGCCGTGTTGCCGCCCGTGTGCTCGATGTGTCCAAGCACGTTGATGAGCTTGTCGCGACTGTGCTGATTGTCGAAGGACAGGGCCACGCTGGCCTGATTGGGGCCGCTGAAGCGCACCGTGGCCACGATCACGCGCACGTTGATGGCGTTGGGCGGGATGCGCTTGACCAGCTCGATGGCGAACTGCTTCTCCATCTCGAAGACGTTCTCGACGCTGCCCGACGTGTCCAGAATAATCATCAGATCGATCTTGTCTGTGCATTCGCCCGTAACACCTTTGCTGGTTGTCGTAGGGCCCTTCGTGGGCTTGGTTATAGGTTCCTCAGTAGCTTTGGTTGTTGGCTCCTCAGTAGCTTCCGTCGTTACCGCATCAGTCGTGGCCTTAGATGGAGGGAGAGTATCGGGCGCCCCTTTCGTAGTAGTGGCCGGCGCTTTGGTCGTCGCGGGTGTTGGAGTGGGGCCGCCACAGACGAGGCCCTCCCGAGCGGTGATCTTGTCGAGCGCCACGTGACTGTTGCTGTCGAAGTAGACGTGATCCTCGCTGGAAGCGTAGGCCTCCATCTCGGGCAGGTAGTAGAACCTGCTGAAGGTGACCACGTAGACGGAGCTGGCGGCCGCCTTGAGCGCCTCGCTGGTGACCTCGACCTCTGGCCAGGGGTTGAAGCTGTTGGCGTCCGTGATCAGCACCACGATGGGCTTGTAGCCGGCCATCTCGCTCATGGCCAGCCGCACTGCGCCGGCCAGGTTCGTGTTGCCTCCAGTGTGAGCGATGGCCGCAATGGTGTCCACCGTCTTCTGCTTGCCGTTGTTCTCGCTGAAGCGCAGCCGAGTGGTGCCGACGTCGCTGAAGCTGACCAGGGCCACCTTGACGTTGCTGGTCACGCGCTCGGCCAGGTCAA
Organism: Linhomoeus sp. GSCO2_2; assembly: GCA_030248115.1. Lineage (NCBI taxonomy): Eukaryota > Metazoa > Nematoda > Chromadorea > Monhysterida > Linhomoeidae > Linhomoeus > Linhomoeus sp. GSCO2_2. The sequence goes on from JASAMZ010010630.1 coordinate 6,864, forward strand.
CGGCGAACTGGCGCTCTCTTCTGTACACGTCCTCGACACTGCCCGAGGTGTCCAGCACGATCATCAAGTCGACCTTCTCGCATTCTCCTCCATCGGTGACGACCGCCGTTGTCTTCTCCTTTGTCGTCGACGGCTCTGACTTCTCCGTCGTAGTTTCCGGTGCCTCGGTCGACGCTGGCGCCTTCGTCGTGGGAGGCTCTGGTGTCGTTGGCGCCGCCGTTGTTGGCTTTTCCGTGGGCTCTGTTGGCGGTTCAGTGGGCTCTGTTGGCGGTTCAGTAGGCTTCGTTGGCGGCTCGGTCTCGCCGCCCGGGCAGGTCAGACCGGAACCTCTCAAGACATCGACGAGCGCCTCGTCGACCCTCGTCCCAAAGAAGACGTGGTCCTCTGAGCCGGCGTAACGAATCAGCTCGGGAAGGTAGTAGTTGCGACTCATGGTGACGGCGAAGGTCTCGTCGGCTTCCTCATTCAATCGGTCGGCCGTGGAGATTACCAGATTCCAGTGGTCCTGGCTGTTGCCGTCGGTGATGAGGACGACGACGGACCTGGCGTCGGCTCGCCTGTACTGGGCCAACTGCTGCAGGGCGAGTAGGACGGCGCTGGCGATGGCCGTGTTGCCGCCGGTGTGCTCGATGTTCTGCAGGACCTTGAGGATCTTGGCCTTGCTGTGCTTGTTGTCGAAGGAGAGCTCGACGGAGGCGGAGTGGCTGAAGCGCACCACGGCGACGATGACGCGCACGTTGGTCGCCCCATCGGGGATGTTGTTGACCAGATCGATGGCGAACTGGCGTTCCTTCTCGAAGACGTCCTCGACGCTGCCCGACGTGTCCAGAATGATCATCAAGTCCACCTTGTCCTTGCAGTCTCCGACGACCGCTTTGGTCGTTGCCTTCGCGGCCGTCGTCGTCTTCACTTCCGTTGTTGTCTCCACTTCCTTCGTCGTCGCCGGGGGCGCTTCCGTCGTCTGCAAGCTGGGAACGACGTATGGATTAGAGACGGTAGTCGTTTTCTTGGTAGTGGAAGCGGTTGTCTTCGCAGCGGTGGTTTCCGCTTCTGTCGTTGTCTTCGGCGCTTCAGTCGTCGTCGCCTTCTTAGTGGTGCTGACGTTGGGAGTGGTGGTCGGCTTCACTGTTCCACCGATACACTTCGAAGACGGTACAATCTGACTAAGCAGGTCGTTGACCGTGTTGGCCGTATCTACTCCGTAGAGGAGGAAGACCCTCTCGTTCTTGCCGGCGTAGAGCTGCAGCTCCGGCAGGTAGTAGTCGTCGCTGAAGGTGACGGCGAAGACGACGGACGCAGGCACCTCGTTGAGCCTCTTGCTGGTTGCCTGGACCACGTACCAGGCGTCCTGGCTGTTACCGTCCGTCACGAGGAGAAACACCAGCTGCGCGTCCGCCCTGCGCCCCTTCAGCGCTTCCGAGATGGCCAGTTCAACGGCGGAAGAGGTGGCGGTGTTGCCGCCAGTGTGCTCGACGGCGGCCAGCTTTTCCAGCACCGACTGCTTGTCCTGGGCGTCGCCCAAGCTCAATTCGACCTGTCGATGACCGTTGAAGCTGACGGCGCCCACGCGGACGCCGTCGCCCACGAGCCCGTCGGACAAGCCAGCTATCAGGTCAACGGTGAGTTGACGTTCCCGATTGTAGACGTCCTCGACGCTGCCCGACGTGTCCAGAATGATCATCAAGTCGGTCTTGCACTCGTCCTGCGTGAAGTCAATGGACGTCGTCTTGCGCGTCGTCCCCTCCGTCGGCGTCCCATCCGTCGTCGATGGCGGACATACCGCCGGTTGAACCACAAGCTGCAATCGAATAGGTGCTGGACGTGCACAAGGTAAAAATTCAAAACCAACGAATACCCATCCTAAAAACCTCACGATAAACTTTATTGGACTAGAGTAAACAAACTAGTCGAATCGAATTAAATTAAATTAAATTTATCAAGATTTTCAAAATTACATTGAATCAAACTGAAGTAGGATAAATTGAATTAAATTGTAGTAATCAAATTAAATTAAATTAAATTAAACCAAATTAAACTAAGTTAAATTAAACTGAATTAAATTAAACTGAAGTGAATTGAATACATTAAATTAAATTACATTAAATTAAATATAATTAAATTGAATAAAATTAAAGTGAGGCAATTTAAATTAAATTAAATTAATTTTAACTAAACTAAGACAACATAAATTACAACAAAAATAATTGAATTAAACCAAATATAATTAAATTATATTTGGTTAAATCAAATCAAATCAAATCAAATCAAATCAAATCAAATTAAATTAAATTAAATTAAATTAGATTAAATTAGATTAAATCAAATTAAATTAAATTAAATTAAATTAAATTAAATTAAATTAAATTAAATTAAATTAAATTAAATTAAATTAAATTAAATTAAATTAAGTTAAATTAAATTAAATTAAATTAAATTAAATTAAATAAAGTAAAAGTAAATAAAATCAAATTAAATTAAATTAAATTAAATTAAATTAAATTAAATTAAATTAAATTAAATTAAATTAAATTAAATTAAATTAAATTAAATTAAATTAAATTAAATTAAATTAAATTAAATTAAATTAAATTAAATTAAATTAAATTAAATTAAAAGAAATTAAATTCATATGCCCAAACCAAATTGCCTACATTGTAAGTCAAGAAATTTTATTGAGTCAGTTGTGGTAAAGCAACTTAAATTCAATTAAACGTTATTATGCTATACTCACTAGCAAAATTACATTGAACTAAAGTTGAGAAATCTACACTAACAACATATGAACAAATGCAAGCAATTACTGTAGTGCACAACAATACAGCGCGTTGTGCGAATCTTTGGGTAAATGAAAATTTCTAACCAATCAACATTGGATTGAACTGAAGCAAGTCAAACACGCTAAAACGAAGAAAAGGCGAACGAAATTAATTGATTAATTAATTACATTTATTTACAATTATAGAAGACATTTACATCAAGTTGTATTGAAGCAGGCTGAATCAAAACAAGATGAATGGGCGGCGACTCGCCGGCCTTCTCTATGTATGTACCTGTCTGAAGTCGTCGAGGCATCGTCTCTCGTCCCCAAGGAGGTAGAGATGCTCGTCTCCGCTGGCATACTCCACAAGGACCATCTCGTCCGGTTCCTCCGACAGGGAGACGGTGAAGACCGTCGCCCCGCTCTCTTTCAACTGCACGCTCGCTTCGAACGTCCGCTCTTCGCCGTCCTGCGATGAGATGCCACTCACTCTCGATGTGCCCACCCATCCGATCGTCACATGACTTGGTTACGTAATTCTTCACTCACTGAAGTGTGGTAGTACTGACTATTCAGCGTCGAGGACACGCAGACACTCTGCTGGCCTGCGCGATACATATGTACCATATTGTGGCTCCAATGTCGTTTAGACTACCCACCCACCTGCGACTGTCCATTGGTAAGCAAGACGACAAGCGGGAGCGCGTCAGGCCGTCCGTCCGTTTCCAACTGCTGTCTCGCCGTATCAACGGCCAGCGCAGTAGCAGGTTCTCCGTCCTGCTGCTCCAGTTCACCAATCACCCTAAGCACCTGCAATAAGTGAATACAATAAGTGAAATAAGACAGCTTCAGATGATGAACTCCAAAGAAGCAAACTTAAAGAGTAGTAAACTGTATCGAAATATTCTTAATGTAACGCGTTACTTTCTTCAGTGCGTGCGAACGACAGTCATATGAAGACGCGGACAAAGGTGGACCAAAGCCACCTTGCTTCTGTCTTGGTCCTCGCTCAGTCCCAGCAGGACTTCCGGTGCCTCGGCGTACTGTATAATGGAAACTCGCGCCTTCTCGCCCCCCTGGAACTCGAGCAGCCCCAAGAGGTCGAGCAACAGACTGATTTGATCGTTGAAGACGTCTTTGTCTGGCTCCGTCCTGTCCACGACCACGACGACGTCCAACTTGCCGTCGCCGCCCCGACAGATCGCCGAGCCTTCCGACACGGCCGAGCCGGGCGACGGAAGCAGCAGTAGCAGCGAGATGAGCTGCTGGAAGGGGTTTCGCTAATTCAGTCGTGCGCTGGCTTCAATACATGCGTAGGTACATGTGTTGGTTGCTTCGTACATGTAAAGTTTCATGTGTATGAAACTCACCGTCAGAAGAAAGCGGCCTTCCATGATCGCTGCTCTGTCGCAACTTGCTGGTCGGCTTGCTGCCCCGCAAGTGCCACCAAACGAAAAACAAGCGCCGGCGCCGATTCTACAATGGAATGCTCCTTTACGATGTTGTCGTAAGTCACGCTTCCATTCGGCGCCTCCGTCGACCTTGAGACGCGTAAGTGGCTCGCGCAAACAAACGAGGCGCAGTTAGTCGCGCGATGACGACAGAAAAGGCAGCGACCGGAGGAGCGCCGAAAAGTGCGAATGAAACAGTTCCTACCTGCTCGTATGTCAGTCGGCCGCTCGGCGCTCCAAACGAAAGCGGAGGAGGAGTAGGAGGAAGAGAAATGGGAATCCTCCAATGATACACTTTTCCAGGGACAGATGCGGAATCCGCGAACGAGAGCGCACCTCAGGAAACCGGTCTACTTGACGCGTCCACACTTTTTCATATCCGACGCAACGACGGCGGGCGGCGAGCGGCGATGACGACCCGATAAGGGCCGGACGGACCACTTTTCCAGTCGGCTGCCGACCGCGAAGGAATGTTAAGTTGTCGAAACGATTTAGTTGCGCCACTCAATAATCCTACAAATCTGCCCACAGGAAGATTACAATCGGCTTTACGTCTACCTGAGAACGGTTGTTTTGCAGCCGGCTGACGGATGCCGCGCGCGGGCGCAGGAGCGGGAGGGAGAAACAGAAGGCGGCGACGAAAGCGTAAGAGGATGAGGAGTCGAAAAGAAAATTGCGCCGCCGGCTCCGAGAAAGCGCGCAGGCGCGAGCGCAGTTATTTCGCTGCGTCGCGACGCCGACGTCGCGAAGAAGATGGCACTCAAGACGATCCGCCGCCGGCGCCGACGGCCTCCAGCTGGCACCTCCTTAGTTACGACTGCTGTCTGCCTGCCTGACGACACGAGTTATTTCTGCGCGCGACACTTTCGGCCTCAAAAAAAGTCGCCGCCGCTAAATGACTTTTTTACCGACACTCGACGGGGCCCACTTACCGCGATAGAACTTTCCGAACCGAAGAGACAAACGCAAGAGTACAGAAGGTGGGCGCTTGGTGGCACGTCGAAGAGGCAACGTCGCTAGTTCGCCTCTACGTTAGGCAATCCCCATGAACAAGACTTTCAGTTTCGCCTTTTGACTTCCGCCCTCGTCGCGAACCGACAGTGTATCATTCGTGTTTGTATGTGTGTATGTGGGTTGACCGAATTGTCGTCGTCAGTGCTGGACAAAGCAACGAAATTGGTTTCGGTGTTTTGGCCGGTCGCGCACAGTGGGTGCCAGAATGTTCGAATGAGAAGAGAGGGCTCCACGGTTCGCTCTCAGACCTTCCCTTCCACAAGTCTCAAAGTCGTCGAGAAAGGAGCAAAGGGGCGCGTTCACTTCACAGTCGCTGGTGTCGACCACCGAGATCGCTCATCATCACGCATCACCACTCTTCGACGGCCGTCTTGACTGCACCGTTTTCGTCGTCGTCTTCGCCTTCTTCGTCGGAACTTCCACTTGTCTGGACGTCGACCAGCTGCAATTCGACAGTCGCTATATAGACAGTTGAAATTAGAACAGTTGCTAAATAGAGGGTTGAAATTCGAACAGTTGCTACAGTAAAATGCGCAAAACCATCGGCAGCTCAGACCGATTCCTCCGTCCCAGTGGGGGAAGGGCCGAGCTCGGTGTGTGCCAAGGCGCAGTCCGGCACGGAGCAGAGGAGACCCAACTTTCCCTTTCCCCCTCTCTCGCTCGACTCCGACGAGTCCTCATGCGCCTTCTCGCTTCCACAAGACAGCCCCACCTGGAACTGAGTACGGTAACCAGATACACGTACATACATAACAGGGTATGTATTTGTATAGTTACTGCATGTTTCATCTGCTCGACAGCCGAAACATATACTTCACATTAGCAACGCTCTCATAACACTGCTATTATGTACCATTACCAGTACCCCATTGTTTTTGTTCAAGTATGCGGTGGTGAAGTAGCGGCAACAGCGGCAGACGCAGTCACAGCCGAAACGCGAGCACCAACACTTCGGTCGGGGGTGGTAACCGCTCTGCATCTGCAAAGACGCCAACTGGAGTATTGGTACTCTGCTACGGCAGGAAATCTGATGACGCGAACCCTTGAGCGGCTGGCAGCTGCAGCGTCGCACTTGCGGTTCGGGTCACGGTGGCTTCCGTCGGATGGCTGCAGCTGGCGATTATAGTGGCGACGGCCATTGTCTGGCGGCCAGTCGGTGAGGTCATTGTTGTGTGTCGTGTCATCGTCTTGGTCGGTTCCGGACGTTTCTGTAACGGCCTCGTCTGCAGGTCCACTTGAGCGGCTCGCCATTTCTTTCGACGTCTGAAACATAACAATATCCGATCACGAAGGATGCGCTACCTGCTTCAATCAAGCCAGAAGCACCACCGATAGCCCGTCTCTATTTGGAGTGGTTTCGAGGGAGCTCTCGTCGGTTGTGGACGGGCGCAGACGCAGCCACGCCTCATCCAGCTCTCCATGCAGTTGGGCGGCAATGCTGCACCCTTTGCGCTTCCCAGGAAAGCTAGTCATGGACTTGTCGTCGGTGCTGCTGCAGCTGATGGTGTCCCAAACGGCGCTGTCGGACTTGAGCGAGGGCGACTGCTGCGTCTGCTGGTGGACGAAGGCGTCGCGCAGGGCCAGCTCTTCTGCAGCCAGATACTTGGCGAAACGATCGGCAATGGGGAAGCGACTGATGGACGGGCTCGACGGCGACGACGACTGCTCCGAAGGGCTAGGCGGCGTTCGATAACCGCTGGATCTCGATGGAGAAGTTCCCAGAGTGGCAACATCAGCCGACGTCGACGCTGCGTTCTCTTCTTCCTCCTTCGAGACTTCCACGTCCAACGTCAGCTCTCTGGGCACGTCTTGACCACTGCGCGCCATGGCGAAGCACTCGTCAGCGATGGCGATGATCAGCATTTGGATTGAGCTCTCGCCTGAAGGTAAGTCATTAATTAAGTCACTCACTACATAGGTACATCGGCACACTGAAATGAGAGACAATCCGAACTTCGGCAAGGGAAGCGGTCGTCCTGAAGGCACTCGTCGATGACCCCAGTCAGAAGCCCTTCAACGGAACGCAGGAAGGCGTCGTCTTCTTCGCTGTCGACAGTCGCCGGATCGTTCTCTTCCGACTCCGAAGGTTGACCTCGAGGGCGGGGCAGTCGAGCATCCACATCGATGTTCAGCGTCGGCGGCGCTCCTCCTCTCAAGGTCTCGAGCGGGTGGGCGAAGTCTCGCAGGCACAACCGCTTTTCGGGACTCTTGACCGAGATCTGAATACAGCGATGTGGTACTTATGCACATACATAGCTGCGCCACCAAGGGCACAGCAAAATAGAGATTTTATGAACTTGGCGCAAGAAGAGCCCTGGCAACTTCCGATGTCTCTCCCGCGTCTTGACGAGAACGCGCACTTTGACGGAGACCTTCTCGGTTTCTTCATTCGACGAGGGAGCGACCACTGCTTCTTCTCCCGCTTCTCTGCCAAGTTCCGCCGGCGCAGAAGACGTGGCTTTCGGTCTCTTCAGCGGCGAGGGCGAGAAGCGACGCCTCCGACTCCTGTTGGTTCTTCTTCTTCCGCTACTGCCTCTGGCAGTCGGCCTGGGCGACGACGTCGGCAGCAGCAAGGAGTGACGCCGACTGCTGCGCAGTGGGGAGTCCGTGCCGGCCAACTGGACGAGCTCCTCCTCCTCCACCTCCACCACAGCCAGCGACGACGACGACTGCTCCTCTTCCTCGCCTTCGCTTCGCTTCCTTTCTTCTTCCAGCTTTGTCGATGACGACTGCTGGGCGGCACCTTCCATCGATGTAACTTGTCTTCTCTTTCCTTCTTTCTCTTAGTTACTATACTCCTTCTGACTAGCTGAATTTACAAAAACATTGATTTCGGTTCAGTCCTTCACTGCGACTTATGCAGAATGAGCAGTTTCTTGCGGAATTCAACCCCCAACTTCCCCGCCACACAGTGCATTCTTGGGCCAAGCCGGTGACACCAAAATATTCCTAGCGTGTTTACGACAAAGATGTGGTTACATGAGTACTAATATCATCAAGTGCAACCTGACTAATGTCGAATTGAACTAAACTACATACATAGGTACATAAGTTCAAGCGTAATCGTAAGCTGATCGACTAGCTGTGTCCCTATGTAGCTATACTTCGCTTCATCCTATTGTCAATAACTTATGTAGCAACGTAGCGGTTTACACTTCAAATGGTGATGCAACTGTAACATACAATCACACCGCAATCTGCACCGTGCGAAAGTGTAGCCTGTAGTGTAGGCCGCTCAAGTACCCTAAAACTAATGTCTAAGCCCAATCGTAAGTCGACTATCTGGGTTTGCCACCCTTGCCTTTATCGTCTACATATCGTGCCGCAGTTCAAATGTATTGGGTCTAATGCGCGAAATAGACATCTATGTATGTAGCCGGGCTGGCCAGTCCGAAAGGCCGCGCCTGTAGATAGAGCGACGCAATTGAACTCACACTGCACAGTACGGTGGCGGCGGCACCGTTTCCCCGCTCTCCTTTCCAAGACAGGGAGGCCAGTTCACGCTGAGAAATCCTGGTCAAGTGAAGACTTCGAATGAAGCCAGCTACTTCCGCTTTCTTCAAAGCAGTATGGTCATCGAGTTCTCATCCAACGTGGTCAGTCCACCGGCCGTCATCTTCATGGGTGTAGACAAGCACGAGAACGAGCACCTCATTCGCTGGGGATGGCCTGAGGACGTCTGGTTCCACGTCGACAAAGTTGGGCGGGCCTGCGATTGCCTTACATTCATCCCCATCCGGCGTCGATTTTACTTGCGTGTCGTGTCGTTCCTGCAGCTGTCGTCGGCGCACGTCTACCTGCGACTTCGCGAAGGCCAGACGCTGGACGACGTGCCGGCGCAGCTGGTGGAGGACTGCGCCCAGCTCGTCAAGGCCAACAGCATACAGGGCAACAAGATGAACAACGTCGACGTTGTCTATACCATGTGGGACAACCTGCACAAGACGGCCGACATGGAAGTCGGACAGGTGTGCGCGCTGGACTGGCTACGGGCGTCGATTCTTTCTTCTTGCTAGATTAGAGGCCCGAAATGCCAATGCTCACTTCGTCGGCACATCTGCACAATTGCCTCGCTTCAGGTGGGCTTCAAGAAACAGAAGGAGGTTCGCAAGATCCCGGTGGAGAAGCGTCTCAACGAGGTGGTCAACCGTCTGAACAAGACGCGCTCCGAGCGCGAGGTCGACTACCGCGCCGAGAGGGAGGAGCGCGACAGGAAGGAGAGGGAGGACAAGAAGGCGCAGGCGCGACTGCAGCGCAAGGCCGAGGAGGAGGAGGCGAAGAGGCGCGAGGAGGAGAGACAGCTCAGGTCCTACGACCGCATTCTCACGACAGAACACATGTCCTCCAACAAAGAAGCGACCGGAGAGGACTCCGACGACTTCATGTGACGCCAGAGGGCGCCCGCCCGCTCAATACTCTACCGTATTCTTCCCTTGTGTGCTGTTGTTGATGCGCCGAATTAGCGACTCCGGAATGAAGCGTCACATTATCAACGGCAGCTTTGCTCGTCATCACGCAGAGGCCAGGGAGTGGGTACATTCCAATGGTTGCCACGAAATAAGCAGTATATAGACACACTTGAGGTGGGTATACGATTCTACCCGCTTACGTATCGCCACGGTGTGCTCTAACAACAAATCGCTTTCAAGTGCGCATGTAGCAAGAACCAACGTTATAAGCTGTACAGTGAGCCAAAAGAATGGTTGCTGCTCAACCCTCAGCAGATCAATTGGAATCGCCGTCGGCCGATTCGTCCGCCACCATGACGAAGTACGGGACGCTCCTTCGGTTGGTCACTGCCGCGGCCAGGCAGAGCGCCACGATTGCCGAAGCGACGATCAAGAAAAGGCTGGTCGCCAGCAGCGCCACGAATAGCCAGGACGCCAGGAAGCGCGCGTCCGGCGGCGGACCCTCACCAATGAGAACCGTCCTGCCAAGTGGATCAGAATTCAGAATGAGCCGCTACCGTAACCCCAAAAGCTTGGGTGGAAACTAACCAGTCAGAATAGTTGGTCGACGCGTAGAAGCCGTCCTTGGGCTGGCCGAAGGTCAGGTTGAAGGCGGCGCTCAGGCGATAATGGAACTGGTTTGTCGGCGCGAAGCCTCGCAACAGGCGACTGCCACCGTCGGGGAACAGCACCGCTGACGAATTCTGAAACAGATAATTAGATCACGGTCGGAGCGCACGTGCCAGTCGTAGCGTTCTGCGCACCGTCTGGTTGGTGAGCGTCGTCTTCGGCTGATCGGCGGTGAGGCTGGTGAAGGCGGAGCGCGAGTGGCTTCTCGACTTGTAGCTGACGGGCTTCCACAGCACGTGACCCGTGCTCTCAGGGAAGCGGATGAACGACGTCTGAAGGACGGGCGCGACTCGGCCAACTTCAGAGATGCTCATACGCTTCATACAGTGTTTCAGAGCGAACCTTGAACACTCCAGGCGTGAACTCGTCGTCGATGTTCTCCACCGTCTCGATCTTCAGTTCTTTCAAGAGCGCGGGCTCGGAGCTGTTCTCCACGTGCTTCACGAAGCTGAAGACCACCACTTCGGCGGCGAAGCGCGCTTCTGTGCGGTTGTTCAAGGAGACGCCGTCCAGGGCGACGTCGAGCTGGATGCTTCCGCCGCTGCCGTGCTCGAGGTTGGGAGGACGGTCGGTGTCACGACCGCTTGCCGAGAATACCGACAGCTAGAGGCAGACAAAGTTGTAACTTGCGACGGCCGCCGCGGATATCTACTGCGCCACGCTAAACAGATCAGCCACCTCAATCTGGAGCGTGCCTTTGCCCAGGAACTGGGGCAATGTGTTGTTTCCATCGCCGATAGCGTCGCTCGTCTCGAATCGAAACCACGAGCGATCGCCCCTGCTGGTTGCATGGATCATCTTCCAGCGAATCGTGGACATGTCGATCGTCTCGGTTTGATTCTCCCTTCCCTTGGTCGACTGCTTGATATCGGCCAAATCGTTGGGGTCCGTAAAGCGATACAGCTGCAACAAGGTCCGACTCTGGCCGCCCTAATTGCTTTCTAGCTATGATGATTAGCACACTAATATTCGGAACTGTCACGTGCCTTTGAGATCACCAAGCCTTGAATCGTCGCAAATTCTTGTCCGGGAGTTTCGACCAGTCGAACCGCACCCCCTTCGCCGTAGTGGAGCTTGTACCAGTCCACCTTGAACGTCTTCTGCTCGTCGAGCGCTCTGTCCTTTCGAGTGCGCTCGACTGCGATCATCAGCACGGCGGGGCTGCCCATCGTGCTGACTAGATAGTGGTGGTTGTAAGGGTGCTTGGCGTCATGGACGGCCGGCTTTGAGAAGTTGAAGTAGAGGACGTTCGAGAAGCTGGTTCTATTCTCGCATTCCTGCGTCTCTGTAGGGAAACCCATGCAAGAGCAATTGACTTGGGGCCGACCGGGGCACTGCGGATTCAGTTCGAAATCGACTACGGCGGCAGGCCGGCCCGAAAGTTCCGATGACGACGATGAGGCGACCCCGGCAAAGTTCAGAACAACCGTCAGAGCTGCGGCCAACACGAAGCCAAGCGATAGAGTAGTCCCCATACAGCAACAAGTTCTCGAGCAGCGCTGTTCGTCGTCCATCTTCCACACAGCCGATCTACGGCAACAACGCCGACTGGCTGGTCACGTTTGCGGCGGTACCTCTCGCACTTTTCGAAGGACCACGACGAACTTCGATATTTGACAATGTGACACAAAATGAAACGTGGGCAAGGTTGGTGCGTAATTTCCAAATTACGTCATTCAACATTAGAGTGATTTGCTTTTCCCGGCTCTGCTTGCCAATGGCGCTTTATCTCCCTCGGAGATGACCTTTCCAGCAACTCCCTAGAGAGAACAAACCTTCTGCTCCGTCTCGAAAATTGGGTCGAGACTACTGCGCTTTCCGTACGAACGACGTCACCAACAATATTGCGTTATTCTCAAGCTATTCAAAAAGGTTACGGTAGTTTTGTTGTGGGCTACCGTATTCCGTCGCCACGCGCTGATTGGATACATAGATAGCAACGCGGTAAACCACACTAATTTGAAAGAAACTCATCGATGTGTTGAAATCGCGAATGCAACTTGTTTCGAGAGTGTTTATCAGAGATTAGTATCCGCCAGCAAAGAAGAATGGCGGACAGCGACCAAGACGCAGTCGAGACCGCCGCTGCATTGGGGGAAGACTTGACTCCGGACGTTCCGCAAGACGACAACGAGGAGGAATCGGCGCAACAGCAGCAGCCCGCGGAGCAGCGCAGTCGAGACGAGAACGAGCCGCCTGGTGGGGAAGGCGGCGAAGACGAGACCGCTTCCGCTGTGGTGGCCGAAGCCGAAAGCGCTTCTCCGACGGCCGCCGCCCCCTCGACTCGTTCCACGCCGTCGTCGGTGATCGTGCTGAAAGTGCGCGACATGAACGGCGACGAGGTCTCCTTCCGCCTGAAGCGCACTTCGACTTTCAAGCGCATGTTCAACGCCTACTTCGAGAAGAAGCACATCAGCCCCACCGGCTATAAGATCATCGGCCCGGACGGTAAGATTATGATAGGGTCAACTCGTAATATGAGACGGTTACGAGTTACGACGAGATTACTGGTGCAGGAAAGCGAATTCGAGAGACCGACACGCCGAACGATCACGATTTGGAAAACGAGGATTGCCTGGAGGCGGTCAACGACCAGTACGGCGGTGGCAGCTGCTACTCTTTCGATTCCTAATTCGCGCCGGAATAACTTTCGTCACCCTTGCAGTGCGCGAAATGAATGCTCGCCTCGTCTTTATGCTCTGGGATTCGCCATTGAATTTCTCGTCATGTTGCTCCTGTTTCCTTGAGCCTGTCTTGCGCGCCCAAGTTACGCAGATGCTCTGCTACAGACATGAAAGTGGTTCATAGTAGGTAGGCGGTGTAGTGGTGACATGCATGAATATTGAATTGCCTATGTATCTTCCGCTGTAGCGCTGCCGTATACATAAACATGATCAGGATATTGACGTCGCCTAGATACCGACAGATAGTTTCTTACAGCTAATAGATATCCGAAACGTGCTGTGGAAAGTCCAGAGAGTGCCAGAATAGACGGCGCTGCTCTATCCACGACCTATTTCTAGTTATCATGGTGTAGAAGTGTGTACATGCCACTCGATCGTGATTTGCTTGCGTCTTGTTGCTGTGCTGTCCATGTTGTGTTGAATTGAAAGCCATTACAATGGCGTGTTTCCGTTCGCAGGGCTACATACGTCATTGATCGGAGTCGTCAGCCCCTTTACATACGTATGTTAAACCAGGCAAGTCGTCCGGGGGACGCAGTATACTCCACAAATTTGAACTCCTATGCACGGTGACTCCTCTGCGATTGTGGCCTCCTGACACTCCCAATCGCAAAAGTAATGCCGAATTCGTGATCTACATCCCAGAATACCCCAGAATCGACATACAACACCCCTAGCTTCCTATGGACCCCCGGAACCGAAATTCTGCACTTGGGGTACGGTAGCATGCAAATCCGTCATAAGTATGTTAAACATCATCTAAACAATAAGCGAATGCTAAATTCGTAATCAGCGCCCCCGAAAACCCCGAAATCGAGTATAATGTCGCGAAAGTCGACCCGACACCCAATGTTCAAATGGACGCGGCAGGGATACTGTAGCTCTGCAAATTTGTCAAAAATACTTTTCTGGGCCAGATTTAAGCGCAGAATCGTTTGAAACCACTTTTGGAACGATTCGGCAACGCATTCGAGCGCTATAGACGCCGAAATGCGAAAATCGCAATTTTCGACCCCGGGGTCAAAAAAGTCGCAGTGTAAGAAAGTTTTTTGTGTTTCGCCCGATTTTCTCCGTTCATGGCTCATTCGATAGAGGACATCTGGGAAGGAGCAACAAGAGTGGTCTCGCCGCTCTAGCTGCTACCTAGCTTATGGGACCGGAGCGCCCCAGGGACCAATTGGCGACACGAGAATGCACCCAAGGAGTCTTCTTTACAGGAATGCTACGTGAAAATACAGACGTGAATCCTTGATAGCCCTCTCGCTCTTTCCCGTTCCGGGTGCTGTGAAGACGACGACTCGGCAATATCGTCGGTCGGACTCGCTGTCGAGAGGCAAGCCAGGCCGCTACTGCACGTTCGACGCTTCCAGTGTGCGTTTTAGTCTTGGGCGCACGGCGGGGCGAACAATATACGGGCGGGGCACTTCAAACAGTTCAAAAAGTCAAAAGCAATAAATCCACGCTTGAGAACAATGAGCTTCACTGGGGACGCCACTCGTAATCTGGAGCGCGTCCGCCTGAATCATGCGATAAAACTATTCTTCTGAAGCAAGGCAGACGATCGGCGTGAGACGGCGGCACTGGACACTGTAGCACGCGGGAACTTCAAAGGGCGAAGTATATACGGCGGCACCACGAGACAATACGGTAGCTCACTGAATGAAAGGGCGAGGATTGCACCAGCAAGACGAGCGGAACACATCAAATGGGAAGAAAAGAAGAAGGAAAAGGTTGGGCGGGGAAACCGATCCAACATATCTCCCCCCCCCCCCCCCCCCCCCCCTCGACTTGAGCTCGTCCCCGAGCTCGAAAGTCGAAGGAACTGTAGACGTCGAAGTAGGCCTAGCAGGTCTTGTGCTGCTTCAGATGTTTCATTCCGCTCTCTTTCTTCTCGCCGAAATTCAGTTTCTGGGACTCTTCCTCCACTGATGACTCAGCTGGAATGGAGCTCATGGTCGTCGTGGACGCCTTGACGTTGTAGTCCAGACAGGTCTTCACGTCCATCAAACCCATGCCCAAAGTAGAGCACTCGAAGTGGGTCGGTGGACGATCATTCAGCCCAAGCTGTCCCACAGACCGTCTTTTACCAGTTTCGGCAAATTTCTGGCCAGTTTCGTTCTTATACATGGCCTTCCTTTCCCATTCTTTGCTGTCCTTGAAGGAGGCGCAGACGTCGGAGTAGCAGTAGTCGATCTCCTGCTGCGTCAACTCCTTCTCTTCACACTCCTTCTTCTCGCAGCCGTCCGTCTCCTGTGGCGCTTCCTCCACTGGCTGGTTAACTGGAAACGGAGCCGCGACCGCTGTAGACGCCTTCTTGTAGACGCCGTCGAGGCCGACCTTCACGCCCGTCAAGCCCATGCTCATTGCGGAGCACTCGAAGTGGGCCGTTGGAGATGGACGATCGGTAAGCCCTCGAAGCCTTGCGAAACTTTGTTCACCGTTTTCGGCAAATTCGTGACCCCTTCTGTTCTCATATGAGGCCTCAGTTTCGCTCTTCGGGTTACTGTAACTTTGATTCACCCACGTGGCACTGCTGACGACGCTGCCGATGTCGCTCTCCGTGGGGACGGCGTTCTGATCCAAGGCCAGCGTGTCCTGGAGCTTCTGCTGTGGGTCTTCCAGCTCCTCGTCGTCTTCTGCTGCGGAAAGGAAGCAGGACGGAGGCGGCGCCGTCGCCGCCTTCTGAAGCGCCGTCGAATTTTCGCCTTCGCTTCCCGTCGGCCGTTCTTTCGCTTCGGCAGCTTCCTTCGTCTCGGTTTCGGTCGCCGGTCGATTTTCGGCAAGTTTGGTCTCGCAGCGCTCTACCTTGGGACTCAGAGGAGCGGAGGGGATGTGGAGCACACATTTATGCGTAGACTGGCCAGTCACAAATTCCTCGAGAACCGCATTCGTAGTGTGGCTCACCGCCTGGTCGCCAAACCGATGTTGCTCTACCGTCCAGAAGTCAACGTTGAAGTGGACGATCGCGTAGGAGCTCTTCTCGACCAGCCGCTCGATGTAATTGTCCCTGGCACAGTAGTGGGTCGGCCGCTGCAGTCGCTGGGAGCTGGGCGTCACCGAGAACGAGAGAAAGATGTAGACGATACAGTAGAAATACGCCCACACAAGCGACAAAAGTTGGAATTGTCGCCTGGTGTCGAAATGGCGCTTCTCCTTACTCGGCTGTCTGTTCCGGCGAGGAAGCTGTCGCCGCTCGCGCAGCGAGTTGCTTACCGTCGCCAAAACCCTCGGCCCAAGCCGTTCCTGGGTTTTAAACCTGGAAACTGAACCGGAGCCGATTATTTTCGTCTGTGCCCTTTGTGCGGCCTCTTCTCGCTTCTCGATCGAAGAAAGAGGGTCGCTATTGCTTCGCCTTCTCGCCGACTGCGGCGAATTCAACTCCTGTTGTCTTTCGTTCGAGTTCTGTTCTCGCTTCTGTTGGCTGTTCTGTTGACGGCTGGAGAAGCGATCGCCGACAGACTTTCGGAAGTTAGCTTCGACTTGGCTTTCCTCCGAAGTGACTTCTCTCGGCGTGGGGTACTGTAGCTGGTCGGACAAAGGAGGGGACAAGGGAAGTTCGGACGCTGTCTTCGAATGGTTTGAATTGGCGCCTTTGATAAACGAAGGAGAGTCGGCCGTCGGCGCACCGTTGGTTTCTAAACGGCGTTGCAACTGTTGGTTGTCAGCCTGATTCAGACCTATCTGTTCCACAGGCTTCAGTTGCTGTTGTTGTTCAGACGATGGTGTTGAAACGACGGATTGGCCAGAGCAGAGGAGGCTGAGGGAGGGCATGAAGCGCTTGAGGGAGGTAGAATTGGTTTGTTTTCGATCTTCAGTTCTGTTTGGTTCTTCCCTACCCTGCAGCAGCTTCAGAATCTCGCTTCTTCTGTCTCTAGCGACCAACTTTGGTTCCTTTGTCCTTCTCTTGTCCAAATGATGGATCGATTTGTCTTCATTGGCTATGCAAGAGGGAGGCACATTTTCATCACCTTTCGATGGCCAGCCGCCTACCCTACAACAGCTACAAGCTCTGAAGACGTCGTAGAAGCCCGTTGACGGCGGTTTTGGTTTGTTCTCTTTGAATGCCGTCTCTGTTATTCTGCTTGTCTCTGTCAGCCTGCGCGCAAAGTCGGCCCTAGCCGTTAGCTGCGCGCATGTCTCTCTCTTGTGCTTTCCTTCTCTTTGATGTCTGACTGGCTCTTCGGGCTTCAGTGGGCGGGCGCCGAATGGAATGCGGTCGTCGCAGCGACAAAGGCGGTTGGCATTGATTCTGACCGCTTCTTTGTCCGATTGGCCCTCCAAGACGACTTCCGCTACTCCGTTTGAGCCGATTCGACGGATGATATAGGGGCCATACCAGCGTAGTTGTAGCTTTGACCCGCGCGGGTTACGGTAATTCACCCACACGCGGTCGCCAGCTTTGAATGTGACCCCTCTGCGCTTCTTGTCGGTATAGCGCTTCGTGTCTTCCTGCGCTTTCTCGAGATTGACGCGCGCTTCTTTCCAAATCAGACGGAGATCGTGTGGCAATCGGTCGAGCCAGTTATCCATGGTCCAGGCGTAGGGAGATGGTATCTTCTCAAAGACTGATGAAGATGGGAGATTAGGCTCTCTGCCGAAGAGCACGTAAAATGCGCTGTTTCCAAGGCGCTTTTGGGGAGTGCAATTGATGGCGACGCAGACGTCACCTAGCACATCAACCCAATCGCTGTTGTGACGATAGACAGTTTTGGCCAGGACGTCGAGTAGGATGCCGTTGACCTTCTCGGTTAGGCCGTTGCACTCTGGGTGGAGTGGGGTGGTGAACGCCTGCTTGATGCCATAGATGTTCATCAACTTTTCGGTGATCTCCGAGCGGAAGTTGGACCCGCGGTCTGAGAGGAGGGTCTTGACGAAGCCGACGTGCTTGAAGAAGTGGTTTCGTAGGATGTCTACTACTTCCTCTGTCTTCTCGCTGAACATCGGATAGGCCCAGATGAAGCGCGTCAGGTGGTCGACCAAAGTGAGGATGTAGGACTGCCCTTTGGTGCTCTTCCCTACTGTCAGCACGTCGATGCCCACTCGATCCATAGGGAGGAGGGGCACTTCTAGTGGCTGGAGGAGAGGCTGCGCAGGGAGCCCTTGTCCTCTGCGTGCTGCGCACGTCACGCACGAGCGTATGAAGTTCCACACGTCGGACTCTAACTTTGGCCAATACCATTTTCGTTGGAGGCGGTGCCTTGTCTTGGCTGGGCCGAAATGGCCGCCCGTCAGAGAGGAATGGGCTTCTCGAATTAGCCTGTATCTCTCCTGACGAGGGACGACTATCTTATCGCCGGCGGCAGAAGTGATGAACAGCAGGCCGTCGCGTAAGAAATAGTCTTTCTTGCCTGCCGACACTGGACCGCGCTCGAGTTTTTCGATAATTGGCAGCAGCTGTGGATCTAATCGCTGCGCGTTTCTAGCTGTTTCCAGATCTCCTTGGTTTTCCCATCTGTCGAGGGCGTCTGTCCACTTTCCTATCTCACCTCGCATTTCCAATTCTCGATTCAGACCGTGATTGGAAAGAGGGAGAGGAACTTCGATTGGAATGCCCGTAGTTGGCGGTGATTCAGATGGTTCTTCAGCTTCTGGTTGGCTGGAGGAGGTGCCTGGTAAATCTGCGTCGGTCACAGTTGGAATGGCGGCGCTTTGCTCGGCGGCCGTTTGCGATCGTGTCTTCACCGCCTGGACGACTGACGATTGTGGTTGTTCACTAGCCGATTGTATCAGGGATGACGTACCCTGCTGCGGCGTAGTGGTTGGTTGTTGGAATTTGATGCCCCGTTCTTCGGCTATATTGATAGCTCTGGCTGATCGATGGGCTGGCTGGGTCAGTGGAAACCTGTTTAACCCAAATCGCGCCAATGGGTCAATTCCCCTGGCCCGCTCTTCTTTCACCTTGTCTATGACCTTGTCGCAGAATTTCATCCATGCCGTAAGGTCACCTAACACTCGGATCGTGTCTCTATTTTCTGGCTCGTCTCTGTCGAAGGTTGTCTCGTATTGACAGATGTTATGCAGTCTCTCGGCCCTAGCCGTTCCATGAGACTGTTTCACCTGAGACGACAGCTTGAGTGATGCAGCACTGTAGATCGACGGAGAACTCTGGTGGGAAATGGGTGGAGACACGGGCGGAAGGACAAGAGGGTTGGGAGGGGACAAATTGTTCCTCTCTTGTCCAAATAGGGCCGAAAAAGAAGAAGGATTGGGGCTTCCGAAGTCGTTGCTGACGGTTTTCAGTCTTCTCCCATTGTTGTAACTGGGTTCTTTTTGAAAGCTATTGTTCTGCTGTGCTAGCAACGTTGGCACCTGCTTGCACCATTCGGGCGTTTTCAATTGCCGGTTTTGAATGTGTCCGTTTTCGAATGTTCGGTTCGCCGTTGAATTGTTTGAATTCTGCGTCGATTGGAGATGGGTGTCGCTTAAGGGGCTAGCCGTCCAAATCGACTGTTGAGCTTCGTTTGGGCGGGAGATATCGTCTAGTCTCTCGGCCCTAGCCGTTCTATGAGACTGTGTCGTCTGGGCTGATATCTTGGCAGATGGAAAACCGTAGATCGGCTGGTGACTTCGACGCGAGGAGGGGAAAGGCATTGGCGGCGGAACGAACGGATTGAAGGGAGGAATTCCCGCGAAGCCACTGGTCATGACGAACCCAGTAGCGTAGAAGAGCGAAATCTGCACCCAGACGAACATGACGATACAATTCTGGCGATACACGGACACAGGCGACTGCACTGACGACGGGTTAGGCGCCGTGTACCAACGACGCGACGACTTGGGAGCGGGTGGCAGCCTAGGCAGCGTCGGCTTGTATGGACGGCAGAGAGCACGGTGAACCTCGCTATACTCGGACGCTGACAGTTGGCAGTCGGCCGCTCGCCAGTCGGGGACTCGCCGCCTAATGCGAACGTCTACAGCGCCTCCGGTGGGGTTCTCGACAATGGGGCGACCGTTCGGCTCACTAAAGCGGGTCCTACTCCGTCCGTGCGTCACAGACTTGCGTTCCTGTCGCTGTCCGGTCGCAGTTGCCTCCCGAGACTCAAGTGCAACTGTCCCTCTCGCCTGGACGCTTTCCTGGGCCTGCTCCCTACTCCCCCTACTCTCCCACTGACGCAGACTGCTGCTGCACTTTTCGCTTCTATTCTCGCTGGCCGTTCCATGGACGCGCACAGCTTCCTTCTCCTCACTCTCACTCTTCACTCTTCCACCGCTCAGCGACGAGGCGCCTATCGTATCTTCAAGTAACGCACCGCTGCCTCGGAGACGCTTGGTCGCTCTCTCCATGCTCGCTTCCTTGGTAGCCGGCGCTGTGGGTTCCCACTTGCTGCTTCGCTGATGCCCGCTTCTTTCAGTTGGCGTCGTCCTTTCTCCGCTCTGGCCGTCGCCGGGCTGCAGTCCCGCCTAGACCTTCGTCGCCGGGTAGTCGGATCGGCCACGTCCGGAATTGGAACCTCAACGACGCCGCGTGATGAGATTCTCACAAGCAAACGCCAGATATGGGACCGGAGCGCCCCAGGGACCAATTGGCGACACGAGAATGCACCCAAGGAGTCTTCTTTACAGGAATGCTACGTGAAAATACAGACGTGAATCCTTGATAGCCCTCTCGCTCTTTCCCGTTCCGGGTGCTGTGAAGACGACGACTCGGCAATATCGTCGGTCGGACTCGCTGTCGAGAGGCAAGCCAGGCCGCTACTGCACGTTCGACGCTTCCAGTGTGCGTTTTAGTCTTGGGCGCACGGCGGGGCGAACAATATACGGGCGGGGCACTTCAAACAGTTCAAAAAGTCAAAAGCAATAAATCCACGCTTGAGAACAATGAGCTTCACTGGGGACGCCACTCGTAATCTGGAGCGCGTCCGCCTGAATCATGCGATAAAACTATTCTTCTGAAGCAAGGCAGACGATCGGCGTGAGACGGCGGCACTGGACACTGTAGCACGCGGGAACTTCAAAGGGCGAAGTATATACGGCGGCACCACGAGACAATACGGTAGCTCACTGAATGAAAGGGCAAGGATTGCACCAGCAAGACGAGCGGAACACATCAAATGGGAAGAAAAGAAGAAGGAAAAGGTTGGGCGGGGAAACCGATCCAACAAGCTCGCACAGCAGCCCGTCAAAGTCGACCCGGGGCTAAAAATCGCGAATTTTTCAAATTTGGCGCCAAAATGGGTCCCGCAGCGATCCAATTCTTTTTTTGCCAACCCGGCACTATCGAGTACTACAACATATCAAAAGATAGTATATACCATTATATGCAACTTTTTCGAGTTCTACCTTGTAGTATGCCTTTTTCAGTACTTTGAAAATTCAAATTTTTGAATTTCCCGCCAACGGGGTCCCGCAGCGTGACCCCGTTTGGTGTCCACCCTGTCCACCCACTAGGCCTACCCAACGCAAAAGACCGTTTGCAAATCGGCCGCTGCACGCGCGAACACCATCCGTTAGAAATTACTGCGTTTCGCGCACAAACGCTATATACTCCACACTTTTTTGTGGAGTATAAACATTGACCCCCAAGTTTGATCCGCCGCACTGTTTCTTCGTTGGATAGACGCGCAGAATTCGAACTTGCCCTATTCTGTCGCAGCGGCGAACGAATAAACGTTGCTGTGTTTGCTTCAGTTGGCTTTTAGCAATTGCAGTCCAAACAGTCGGCCGTTCTAGGGCGGGTACGTCTGACGTAATTCGTGCCAAGGGTTTCAAAAGTTCCAGCAGCGGCGGTGGTTGTTTTGTTAGTCGGCCAACGGCACCAACGAAAGTCGTCTAGAAGAAAGAAATCTAAGCAGAATGTCGGCCAGTGGAGACGACGCGAGTTCTGCGGCCGTTGCGAGCTCTTCGTCAGAGCGCCATCGACTGATCACCCGGAATTTGCAGGTTAGAATGGATGGAGGATTGGTAGGTTCTGTGGGTAGAGAAATAATTGCCCTCTTCATTTTCAAAGGAAGTCCTTGGCGACGCAAAGCTGAAGGAGAAGCTCGAGTCGGGTGGGCCGATGCGAATCTACTGGGGTACTGCCACGACGGGAAAGCCGCACGTTGGGTACTTCGTGCCCATGTCGAAGATTGCCGACTTCCTTCGAGCCGACTGCGAGGTGTGTATCTTTGTCGCACTCGGTTGTTGATTTCTTCCTCAGATAGAACGTGCGCAAATATCGTCTGCGTATTACATTCGGTAGCTGAGCGAAGTTGCTAGCTCTGCGTTTATCACAATGCGCCTAGGCGTGTATTCGAGTGGAAGTGTTCATATATGCCTAACAAGCCGATAAGATCGATCTGTCTGTATGACCGTATCTTCGCAGGTCACTATCCTGTTCGCCGACCTGCACGCCTACCTGGACAACATGAAGTCGTCTTGGGAGCTTCTCCAGTTCCGCACGCAGTACTACGAGATCGTCATCAAAGAAATGCTCCTGGTCGTGGGCGTGCCCATCGAGAAATTGCGCTTCGTGCGCGGAACCGAGTTCCAACTGGCGAAGTTTGTTCATGCATTGTGCGCAGCTAACTAGAAGCTTCTACGCAGTTCTATGACTCTGGCGCCTTCCAGGGACTACACACTGGACGTGTACAAAGTCTCGAGCTTGGTGACGCAGCGAGAAGCGAAGAAGGCCGGCGCCGAAGTGGTCAAACAAGTCGACAGTCCGCTGCTCAGCGGCCTGTTGTACCCGTGTCTGCAGGTCTCTGTTCTCGTCTCGTCGTCTCTGTTGAAAGCTCTGAGTCTGATGCCTGAGTTTGGTGGCTCACTTTGTAGGCTCTGGACGAGGAATACCTCAAAGTGGACGCACAGTTCGGCGGCGTTGACCAGAGGAAGATCTTTGTTCTTGCCGAAGACGTGAGTCCTCTCACACGAAGCGGTGTCGGTGACGGCGACTTGTTGTGATTGTTCGTTTGGTTTCAGTGCCTGCCCAAGCTTGGCTACGAGAAGCGCATCCACCTCATGAATCCCATGGGTAATAACATGGGACGCAAACGTCTCTTGTGGATGCTGAACTTTATGGCTCGTTGCAGTGCCTGGATTGACTGGATCAAAGATGAGTTCATCGGAGGAAGACTCGAAGATCGACCTTCTGGACTCGGCGGCCGACGTCAGGCGCAAGCTGAAGAAGGCCTTTTGCGAACCTGGAAACGTCGAGGACAACGGACTCCTCGCTTTCGCCAAATTCGCCGTCTTTCCTCTCCTCCACCACAAGCGTGAGTGACTGTTAGCGGATCTGGAACTAAGTGAAGTCAGCGCCTCTATACAGGTTTCGTGTAATTCATGCTTGAGCAGTTGTCTTGTAGCGTTCGTGATCGAGCGTAAGCCGCGAGACGGCGGACCAGTCGAGTACGCCGACTACGAGGCGCTGGAGAAGGCGTTCGCCGCCCAGTCGCTGCACCCGGCCGACCTGAAGACGGGCGTCGAGCGCTTCATCAACGGCGTCCTGGAGCCCATCCGCAAGAGATTCGAGTCGAAGGAGATGAAGATTCTGCTGAAGAAGGGCTACCCAAAGATGGGTGAGAACCTGCACTGGCCATTGGACTTGAAGTGCAAAGTTTGCAAGTGTGAATGCTTCCCGTAGGCGCTCCCGTGGCTTCTGCCAGCGCAGGACCCTCCGAAGACGGCGCAGACGGTCTGTCGAAGCTGGACCTCAGGGTGGGGCGCGTGGCGACCGTCGAGGCGCACGCCAGCGGCGCCGACGGCCTCTTCACCCTGGGGGTGGACGTGCAAGAAACGGAGCGACGTGTGGTGGTGGCCAATCTGGACGGTCTCGTCTGTCCCACTGCGGAGCTGGAAGGCAGACTGGTCGTAGTCTTATGCAACCTCAAGCCGGCGACTATCAAGGGGGTGCTCTCCACCGGGCTAATGCTCTGCGCCAGAACGTAAGAAGCTGACGAGCGGCGCGCGTAGAAGTCAAAGATGTCACATCCTTTCGCTTACAGGGAAACCAAATGCGAACCTTTGCTGGCGCCTGAAGGGGCCGCCGTAGGAGATCCCGTGTTCCTGGAGGGATTTGAAAACGATTCGCAGCAGGAGAAGACGCAGCTCAACCCAAGGAAGAAAGTCTGGGAGAAGCTCCAGGTGGCTTCTGCGCTGCGCTTCACATTCTCTCAGAATCTAATAGTCGTCTTTCACACGTTGACAGGCGGAGATGTCGGTGGCCGAAAGTGGGCTGGCTCAATTCAAGAATTTGTCGTTGGCGTCGAAGAGTGGCTTGGTCTCTTGCGCCGCCTTGAAGAACGCGCCCATCAAGTGAAGCTTTCCCACTCGCCGGTCTCATTCTCGTTCTCAACTACCTATCCTTTCGTCCCTTCTTTGCTCCCTCGTTGATTGATTCGTTGCCCGTTGGTCTGTTCTCGGTTGATCAAGTGTCAAAGTGTGTCGTTGCCTTTCGCCCGTCGCCGCCCCGTGATGCTCTTGGGGGGTTGTTTGGCTCTTGGTCGAAGCAGTTATCTAAGCAGTGTCGTGGTAAAACCGCCTGAAGTCGATGCCTCGCGTCTCTTTGGTCTTTCACTTTTGAAGTCTTCCGCTCTGAGAAGTAAACCTATCGCTCCTCAGTCGTGACATATGGAAGTGGCCCCGCTGCAGCAACGGTTGTCTACGCGATGCTACCTATGTATGTACAGAACTCGAAGACACGAACTTATGGGTTATAGGTAGTTGCGAACGGTTGATAAACTGCGAATATCGACTGCACGTTAGATTCTAGCCTTTGGGTTGATTGCAATCTGGCACAGGCGTTTTCTGTACTGTTTACTGCTTTGTTTTACTGATGTGAATAAGTTGTGGTGCTACTTTTAGTCTCGGGTTACGGTAGCAGCTCTGCGCGGTCATGGACCGCGACTCGGCAAAGGAAGATGCGAGCAAGAGGAGCGCTGGTCGCAAGGACAAAGGATACGCCCATTTGGAAGCCGGTTCAAGTGAAGAAGAGCTCGTTTCCTCTGGAGGAACCCATCCCCACTCGTGAGTATCTATGCTGTCGGCATACATATGCTAGCCTACGGTAGCGCCTTCCCTTTCGCGTCGCAGGTCGAAGACGAAGAAGACGGTCTTTGGCAAGAAGAAGGAGAAAAGGACGTCTCACAACTCGCCGGGAAGCTCCTCGTCGCGACGCAAGGAGAAGCACTCGACGTCGGCCAACAAGTCCAAAGGCTTCGGCTCCTCGGTCGACTCGGTGGACGGTGCGCTGCTACGTCGCAGCTTTGAAGCGATAGCTTCAATTGACTTCCATTTACACGATCGTCCCAGTCTATGTCTGTTTCCAGGGAGCCTGCGCCATGCGCCTGCCGGCGCTGCCGCCGTTCGTGGAGCTGCCGAAGCGCCCTCGCAGTCATCGCCGCCGGCGGCCGACCTGCCTTTGGCGTCAACGGGCATGGTGTTCGGAGTACCTCTGGCCGACGGGATCCTGGCCACTCCCAGTCACGACGGCGTCCCCTTGCCCGTCGTGGTGCGCTACTGCCTCGACTACATCAACCAGTTTGGTGAGCGGGTATTGGATCACACTTTGCGTTTGTGGTTTTGATAGCGCGTTTGACGAACTATACGTTCGTAGGTCTGAACGCAGAGGGAGTGTATCGCCTGTCGGCCCAAGTGGGTCGGTTGACAGAGCTGCGCTCATTGACTGACAAAGGGGGCCGCCCTCGATTCGCCGATCCCCACGAGGCGGCGTCGCTGCTGAAGAGCTACCTGCGCGAACTTCCCCATAACCTGCTCACAGACAAGATGAAGGCTCACTTTGAACACGCCGCCTCAGGTACCCACCTTTTATAATCGTTCGCGAAGCCGATATACTGTAGTTGGTTGTCCAGTCTGTTGCGTGTGTAGAATGTCCCTGCCAGGCGACGTGCACTTGCCTGACGGGCGACCGCCTGAAGGCGATGCTGCGCCAGCTGCCGCGCGAGAACTACCACCTCTGCGCATACTTCTTTCGCCACATGCGCCAAGTGCTGGCTCACGTGAGTGAGCACAGTGACTCACAGTGTGGTTTGTAGTAAGTGTACTGTCGTTGCTGCTCACCGCAGGAGACCACCAACAAGATGGGGCTGGCGGCCGTCGGTCTGGTGCTGCAACCGACCTTGCGCTTTCACCAGTCGCTGCTCAGGATACTGCTTCTCAACACCGTGGGAGGCAAGCCGTTTCCGGCGGCGGCTTTGTTTTAAGCTACGTGGAACCCATGGCGCCGGACCAAGAGTTGCTGAACAACAGAATGAAACGGCCTCCTTCCGACTGGTCGGTTCGCCTTCCATGGAAGCTAAGTTTTGTCTCGGGCCACTCTACGTGTCAGGCCGTTGGCAGGTCTCTGAAGGAGGAGCTGTCGAAGCAGCAGTCTCTGCTGGCCCAGCTGCACGAGCAGGTGGCCGACCTTCGGCGCCGGGACGTCGACGTCACCGACAAGGAGCAGCATCTCTGGGACGTCCAGGCCTTCATCACGCAGCTCAAACGAAAGGTCGGCCTCGCGCACTTTGAGGAAGAAGAAGAGCAGTTGTAGTGTTCTCTACCTCTAATGGTTCTTGTCTGTCCTTTCAGCTGAAGACGATGAAGGCAAAGGATGAGCCAGACGCAGGACCGTCGAGTGGAGGCCCTGCGGAGCCTGACGAGGAAGAGAAAGGTACCCTACTTTGATTGGAACCTCTTCTGGCGTCCGCCATTGGTGCAACTAGTGAAAACCTTGGTGTATTGTCAGGGCCCTGCATCGAGATGTTCGAGGAGAAGCAGCTGCTGGCCGATCAGATGGAGCTGAAGCAGCGCATCGCCGCCGAGCAGCAGGCCATTCGGCAGCTCTACGGCCAACTGAAGGGCGCCACTGTTCACGACCCGGCGGTCAGTTTTGATGTTATGGGATACTGTAGCTTCTAAATGGCGGATAAGTGAAGTCATCGAATGCCGAACTTGAACCATCCATTACTGCGCTTCAGGACCTCGAGACGACGACGACCGTCGCCGCAGAAGACGAAGACGACGAAGGCATTGATTGGGAGCGACGCTACTACCAGTTGGAGAAGCAGCGCGACCGCCTACTGGCCGAAATCATCACGGAGCGACAGGCGTGCTCGCGTCTCAGGGCAGAGATTGAAATGATAGCCAACCAGAGGAGAGCGCCCAAGAGTTAGCTAAGTAGTCGTAACGTGTACCACACATTGATTGCCTTTGGGAGATCTGAAGCCGTCTGATAGTGATGGAGGTGAAAGTAGGCTTGTGACAGACAAGCCGATTACAGTTGCGTACCATATAGCAATGATACTAATCTTTGATACTTGAGTGTTCGATTTTATTATTCACAGTCAGTTCATTCGCGGCTCCTTTCTGCTCGGACAGTTGGCGGCGAAAGAGACAGAGCTCGATCAGAGGAGTTATCGTTTCTCCCAATCACATGACGGCTTCTCCTTCTTTTGCGTCGCTCAGAACTTGCCGATTTCTTCCGTGGTGAGCTGGTACAGCTCTTCGTAGTCGTCGTGCGTTTCGTCCTCGCGCTGGCGACGGCGCTCCCTTTCGGAGGAGGTCAGCGGCGCGAGTGGTGAACCGCTGCCGGCGTCCTGGCTTCCTCCGTCCGACTCGTCGCGCTTCGACTGCGACTGACGCCCGCTGCTGCTCTGCGTCGGCTGGCCCTTGTCGTCGAAATTCGGGTCGGCGGCGGCGTTCGGCTTCCGCTTGCTGCCGTGGTACACGCTCGCCTTGGGGATCTTCTCGAAGTAGGTCGACTTCTTCGCCTCCTCGAGCGGCTTGGATCTGGCGGTCGGCAAACTTGTCGGCGGCGTTTCTTCGACCACTTCTTTGACCGAATGCGCCTTCTCGACTGCTTGAGGCCGTCTCGAAGAGGCGGCGCGGGTCGATGCCTTCCGACTACTGCTCGGTTGAGTGACGTCGGCAACGATGGGCGGCTCCACCGCAGGCGGCACAGGCGACGCCGAAGCCCCCGCTGACCGAAGCGTCCTCGACAGCGACAACGACGGCGCCGTCGGCTCTTTCTCCTCCGGCTGCTCCTTCAACTTCTGCTTAGTCTCCTCCTTCTCCGACTTCTTCACGACGGCAGACGCCTTCCCTGGTTCCGGGTCCTTCGCCGCTGCATCCTTCGCCGTCTGCGCTGTCTTCTTGGACTGAGTCGCCTTCTTCGATGGAGTTTTCGGGGCGTCCTTGTCCTTCTCGTCCTTCCCCTTCTTGCCGAAGCAGGCGGCCGTCGCCAACAGCGCCGCTGTCGCCACCGCCGGCAGACACCAGACGAGGACCATCGAAATCGTCGCTGCCATCATGGTTGTCGTCGTGACTTGGCACAGCAAACTACCTGCCCTGTTTGACGACTGGCTTCGTTCTTCACAATTATATTCAGTACTACACCAATTTCTAATTGAGTATCTTTTGGACACTTCCATTCTGCCGCCCCATGAACTATCCAGCAAAGTTAGCTCAATCGTGCGTTGCGTTGATCGGAGCGCTAGTGTTCATCAAGCTCGGACGGGCAGAGACAGATGGCTCAATTATGTCGCTCGGTTTCCATCCTCCACGTAGTATGTAAGTCCTCTAATACAGCAGGGGAGAAAGCGCGCTAAACTTCGAGAGAGCGGAAAGGCAAGTCGGTAATACAGCTTCACGAATGACATATACATGTATGCACCGCAACGCGACTAAGGGGAGGTGGGGAATCAACTTCGACCAACGAAAAGAGCAAAGACAAAACCGGAACAAAATAACCCAACAGCAACAATGAACAACCAAAACTAGCCGTCACTGGGATAAGACGCGACTAGGCCGAATGTACTACGAGAGGCAACAAGACGAAACAATGGTCGAGGGAAGCGAGAAGGAACAAACAAACAGAGAACAGAGAACCATGAGGAGAAGAAGGAAGCGAGCGCGTACCGACAGACAAGCGACGATTCCCTTCAGTACAGCACTACCACCACTCGTGCGCTTCTTGGTCGGCGGCGCCAAACAGCGAGCAGCCCTTGTCGTCCGTCGGCACGGGCGAGCCTCTCTTGGGAGTGCTGACGGCGATGGGCGACGTCGCGTTCAGCTGCTTCTCCATGCTGCTGCTGCCACCGGTCGCGCCCTGCTCCCATCCCATCCGGAATGGGCGACGCTCTAGAATGGAAGCGACTTGGTTGATGGTGCGGTGGCTGTATTATTGCACCAAATTGTACAGATGAACGGTAGTCGGTCAAAGACTCACCGCTTCCGCGACGACAGATGGGCGCTTTGACACGACTTCCTCTGGCGTTGTCGCCGTTTCCCGCGCTTCTTCCCAACAGCGGCGAGATCTTCAGCTGGGTGTCCCAGTTGCGCTCGGGGGAGACTCGGTCGACGCTGGAGAAGACGAACGCCAGAAGCGCGTCGAGATCCGACCGAGTGGGCGCCTCGATGCTGACGGCCAACAGCTCGTCGCCCAGCGACTTGGCGGCGTCGAGACAGGCCCAGTCGATGTCGATAACGCCCTTGTGGCGCGCCTCGTACTGCGCCTTCATCTGGCCTCGGCCCTCTGAAGGAGCAGCCCAAATGAGTGAACCCACTGAATCCACCAAACAAACAAGAAACAAAAACTCACTGTTCACAAGCTTGGCGCCTTTCTGGGGAATGTAGAGGGTCGCCGACCATCCGCCAGCGCCATTCTTTGGCGAAGCAGCGGCGGCGGCGGACGAGCGGTTCTTCCAGTCGGGAAGCGGCGGCGCCGGCTTCTCACCGGTCTTCGTGC
Organism: Linhomoeus sp. GSCO2_2; assembly: GCA_030248115.1. Lineage (NCBI taxonomy): Eukaryota > Metazoa > Nematoda > Chromadorea > Monhysterida > Linhomoeidae > Linhomoeus > Linhomoeus sp. GSCO2_2. The sequence continues at coordinate 36,512 of JASAMZ010010630.1, forward strand.
TCACAGCAGTAGAACTGCGTCGGTTCGCCCAATTTGCCGACGCTGGGATGCTGGCGCTCCGACTTCGACTCTGCGATATCTCTTCGTGACGACGTCTGGCTATAAAGTGACCATCCGTGTGGCGTACGGCAAAAGGGCCGATCTAGACCATATCGCAACAGTAAGCAGAAACCCACCCGCGCCGCCGCTCACGAAGACGGTAGTCCTGACGTTGGAGCTGGGATTGCCGCACCAGTCCCGCAGTAGCTGCCTCGCCTGCTCGCAGTCCTTGTGACTCGCTGCGTAGATCACCACTTGAGTGCCGGTCAGCGACACCTAAAGCATATCAGCCGCAACAAGTTGAGAGAAGGAACGTCTATCGTACACAACAGCACCTCTCTACGTATGTACTGCGAGTACATAACGTAGCTATCGCTCTTGAGTCGTCTCACCTTGATGAAGCAGCCGCTCGCCTTCTCCAAATCCATACGCGCCTTCTGGTTGTTGAGCTTCAGCTTCTTCACCAGGCGCTCTTCGACGCCGACTTCGGCCATCACCGGAAACTTCGCCTGGATCTCGAGCAGCTCCAGCGTTCTAAAACAACTGACGAACGTCTCGACCGCTTCAAAATTGACAATTCACCCACTTTTCCAAATCGTATGTCTCGAAGTTGAGCTGGAGCTCTTCAAACACGGCCGTTTCCTTCGCTTCGTCTTCAGGTGACGCGACGATCGTGATTGACGACAAGTCCGAAGCCACCTGCACAGACACGAACCTTTGGATTCACTCAAGCCGCATGAACCAACTTATCTCTAACATAAACAACGAGTTCGAAGCAGCCGAATCTCACCGCACCGAAATTTCGACGTTTTCCTCCTCTTCCAGCTCCAGTTTCAGATTCTGACACGAATTCGCGACGTAGTGACTGAAATACTTGTAATCAACGTCAAATTTCATGTTCGATTAGATGATCCACAATAGACAAGGGAAACAAATTCACCGCAAAAAACTCAGTACAAAACAACAGCAACTGACGCTTGCTGTTCTCGTATCGTTCTCTACGAGCCTATAGGACTGCCAATAGGTACGCCTACTCGCCTCGTGTTTGGCTATGATTGGTTGAATTCAACCAGTCACAGTCAAGTATCATATGTCATAGGTGTGTCCCACGTGGAAGGGTTACAGAAACGTTACTGTAACTTATATACACAGTGAGGCGCATACAGAAAGCTTCTGCCAAGACGAGTCCACTTATTCGCCTATCGTTTCTCCACCTCCCGGGAAACGCCTCTCCGCGTGTCTGTCTTGACGTGGAAGACTGGAAAAGGTTTCTACCGCCTCTGCCGAAGTACAAAGGTGAGCGGATATTGTGTCTTGGAGCTGTTACGAACACGATGTCTCTTGACCCGCGGTCGGTTTCTCGAATGGGCACAGCACCGCGCACGCATTGAAGACGAGCGGAAACTAGGCGCGAACATGCGGATGTGGCGAGTATCACTGTCACTTGTCACATTCACTGGGCGTTTCGTCTTCGCTGGTGCAGCTTCGCTCGCGCGGGGCTCGAGGAAGAGGCGGATGACCAGCTTCGTCGACACGCCTCCCTGGGATCCACTTGAGCCGCGATTCGGTCGTTGATCTTCTCCCTCTCTCGTCGGCCGCCAGTGACGAGGCCGGTGTCCGCGAGTCGACATAGCAGCTGCTTCAGGTGGTGCGGCTCGTTCTTGGGCAGGTCCTGGCTGAGAGAGTCGGCGATGGCCCGGATCAGCTTGGCGCAGACGTCGTCGCCCAACGTCCCCTACTCCTCCAGCTCGCGCGCCACCCGAAGATAGAGGTCGCTCTGTCGACCGCCGCCCACCAGCTCCGTCGCGAGCAGCGTCCGCTTGTTCCGGAACTGGTCGCGTTCGTGCAGCGTTCCTCCGCTTGAGGCCGTCATTATGGATGGGGTCGGCTGGCACTCCGTCGACTTGTGGCCCTCTTCTTCTTCCTCCTCCTCTTGTGTGGTCGCGTAGCGCTTGAGTCGGCACAGGCCCGCCTTGGCAGTCACTCGCTGAAGGGGATCCTTCTCGGCGTCACCTCGTCTTCTTCCACTGAGCCAGGGGCGCGGCAGCGTCACCGGCGATCGGTGCAGCACGGGGTCACGGCTGGGGCCGCCTCTCTGCGCGTCCAGTGGAGGCTGCTGCAGCAAAATCCTGACGGCGGCAGCAATGCTTGACACCCCCTTGTCCTTCCTTCCTTCCTTTCTTGGTCATCTCAGTCGATCTTCTTCTTGTCTTAACTTACAATACTTGTATATTCATTGTTGAGTATAACGAGATTTGTCGATTGGACTTTATATAGAGCAGTTCGCGGTATGAGAGAACTGCAAAAGCACATTATTTTCAGTGGTGGTGATTTATTTCTTTGAAGTGGTGATTTATTTTGAATGGTCTCATTCTCTGTCAGCCGTTGTCGCTGTTGCTGCTTCTCTAGCCTCCGTACGTGTCAGTGAGAGATGAAAGCGTATCGTACTCGGCCCAGTGCCTCCGTCAGAACGCAACGCGTGCGCGAATTTCGGATTGAAGGAATCGAGTACTATATCAACGACTCCATTCGGAGGCACACACTGCTGGGTAACCGTCCCGATTCGCAGCAATCAGTTTTAGCGATTCTTATAGCTAACTGAGCTTGCCCATTCACGACGTGTTCGATGAGAGACGATCTCTCACTAGCGTTTTGTTCAACAGTTGTAGACGCAGCGGCGACGGTCAGTGGCGAGCGGATAGCATCACGGATGGGCGAAAGGGAAAGAGCAGCGCGGCGATCGAGTGGGATTGGAATCGCGAGTATCGCAGAGATCACTCGTCTTCTTCGTCATCCTCGTCTCCCTCTTCGTCGTCTTCGTCGTCGTCGTCTCCCTCCTCGTCGTCATCGCCTTCGGCGTCGCTTTCGTCGCTCTCTGCGCTCGTCGTGGTAGCCGACGCCGACGAAGCCGCCGCCTCTTCCTCCTTCTTCTCGGGCTCCGCCTTGGGCTCCTCGGCCGGCTTCTTCTCCTCCTCTTCCTTCTTGTCGGCTGGCGCTTCCTCCTTCTTGGCCGCTGGCTCGGCTTCCTTCTTCTCCTCGTCGGCTGGGGGCGGCGCCTCGTAGCTGACAGGGAGGGGGCATCGGCGGGCCGCCTTCACGTTGGGGTGCTCGAGCAGGCGCCAGGCCTTGTCGGCGGACAGCTGCTCGTTGTCCTTCTCGGTCGGCTTGACGGCCAGCATGATGGTGAATCGGTCGCGCTTCGAGAGGCCGGCGCTCTTGTCGTCGAACTGGCGGCAGGTCAGCGTCACCTTGGCCTTGTCGCCCGGCTTCACCGTCCCGAAGACCGGTCGCATGCGGAAGCGGTGGGGACGCGTGCTCTTCATCTTGAAGATGACCGACTCCGCGCCGCCGTTGCTCAGCTCCAGCTGCTGCGTCTGCTCGCGCGTCGCGTAGGGAGGCGCCCAGGTCACCGTCGACAGACTCAGCTCCACCTTGTCCGCCATCGCTCCTTCTTCTTTCTTCTCTTCTCTTCTCTTCTCTTCGCTTCTTTCTTCTTGTTACGAATTACAAATTAGTTGGTTGAAGTTCAGCCTTAGAGTTTCGATTGACGTTTCTCTTGTTCCGCCGACTGTTCAAGTACAGGCGCTGCGGCTTTCAAGTTATGTATTACGAACCGTGCTTTGTGTACACTAGTGGATGGGTGCAGATGTGACTGCAAGGTCTGAATGAGTGCTTGGGTTACATTTATACTCGCCGTAAAGGTAAACCCGCCGTTTCCATGTAACAGTTCAGGCAAAGTATGCAGGCATGCAAGGAGATAATCATAGTCTAGCAAAATACTTGGTTACACAATGTGGGTGCGATTTTGCATAGTGTAATCGTCTTTGCCTTAGCGGTGACCTTCCATGCCATATATTTCGACAAATATTCCGTTGATTATGATGCTGCTGTTATGTTGCTCGACTGTGATGATTGAAGTATTTGGCTCGCGATTTGGGTCTTGACTTCCATAGCCCACAGGTGCGCCGCTCCCAACACTCAGCAAATTCCGATTATATATGTACCTATGATGAGGGCATCCACGGGACGACCGAAACTGCTACGTTAGGAGTAACATCAGTAGACAGTAGATGCATAAGACTCTACGTACGGTATGCATGTACGTACATAGTCGTTGGCAATAGCAGTATTCAGTACGAATCACGAAGATACTTTGCACGACAGGGGGGGGGGGGGAGAAAGAGTCCATGATTTCAACACAAGGGCACACTGGCACTCCAGTCCCGGCTTCTCAGTTGTAGGTCGTTCTCGGCGGGCATGGGCAGTACTGAATCAAGCGAAGGCAATCCGTCGTTATACTGGAAACGTCAGGGAGGAGACGTGAGATATGTGTTACCTGGGCGTCTTTTCCCGGTGGGCCAGGGTCTCCAGGTTGTCCTGCCTCTCCGGGGAAGCCGTTCTCTCCTGGGGTACCGGGAAGGCCGGCCGGTCCGGGTGGACCTGGCGGTCCTTGCCCGGCGTCGTCTGTGCCGGGTATGCCTGCTGGACCGGGTGGACCCGGGTTTCCAGGCGGACCTTTGGGACCAGGCGCGCCGGGACCGCCGCCAACGGCGTCTTCGCCGGGCGGGCCGGGTGGGCCGTCGCCACCCGCAGGCCCGGGTGGTCCCGGGTCGCCGGGTTCGCCGTCCTCCCCTGGTTCGCCTGTCCCTTCTCCTGGCAGCCCGTCTTCTCCAGTCGGGCCTTTTGGTCCAGCCGGCCCTGAAGGAAGACGGATCAGCGTCCAACTGGTAGTGACTTGAATGTACAAGGAAGGCGCGCACCGGACGGCCCAGGCGGTCCCGGTGGGCCGGGATTTCCAGCGGGACAGACGCGACAGCCGCCCGGCGCGTCCGTGACCATGGTCATCATGCCGTCCATGCCTGCCATTCCGTCCTGCCCTGGATCGCCATCCATACCGTCCATCCCAGCCTCTCCCGGTGGCCCTGGGGGTCCCGCTGGACAGTTGTTCTGCGCGTTGCACTCTAAAAGACTGTACATATGTCTTTGACAGACATTTTACTGACCCGATGAGGAATCAACCAACCGCAACGCCCTCCGTCGCCGTTGCCACCGCCGTAGTCCTGTCGCTTGGAACGCAGTAGTTCGGCGAAGCTAAAGGAAGACCTGTCGTCGTCTTCTCTCCGGGGGCCGCCATTCTTCACTTGGAGAATCATCATGTCCTTCCACATGTCGTCCGCTAGTACCTGTAGAGAAACAAGAAGGTTGTGCTACACACTGTATCTATGCCGAGTCACCAGGAATTGTATGTAGATTAGTACCTTGAAGTCCCTCATCTCCTCCAAGATTTCTCCATGGAGTTCGTTGACGTCGGAGTAGAGCGACGGCACTACCAAGAGGCAGGCGAGGATGGCGAAGCCGCTGCAGCCGGCCGCCGTCCAGATCAGCAACTGCGGTGGTGACGGCGTCATTCTTGGATGTGAGTGAGAATTGCGGCCGCAACGCAGACAGACAGAGTCGACCACCGGCGGATAGACACCTTTGTGGTTGTTGAGTTGCCCCTCCCTCACAACTGACAGCCCTTTTATAGCGGACATTTTCACGGGTTGGCGGACCTTTTTTGCCACAGGACAATCAGAGCTTCACTTTTGAGTCGGCCTAGTGGCCCCAATTTTCGCGCAACCCGGTCGCCCTTTCTTCGATTCCTTTTACCGCAGCCGCCGCCGCCGACGGCGGCATACAATGGACGTCGCCAAGGGATGGAGGCAACTGCGAACGCCCTCTCGCTAAAACGTCTGTGCTCGTCGTTCGCCATAGTACCCCATCTACCCACGTGTGACCCCCTCGTTCTGGTCAGCCTAATTATCACACATCAGTTGACTTGCGACGTACACAGAGCGAGCGGTTTGTTTAACTGATTAGTAGGTAAGAATTCACGATCGTGCGTATGTACATTCATGCGGATAAGAAAGCACACGAATATGATGCACGATAGCAAGTTCCCCTATCCGACCAGAGTGCCCTGCCCCAGAACGGGAGAGCCGATGTTGCCGTCTATTGCGCTGACGGTCCTGGTGCGCGTCGAGAGTTCCCCTCCGAAGGAGTCGCCGGCCAGCCAGTCGTTGGGCAGCTTCAGTTCGCCAGTCCAACCCTCCGTGTCGCGCCCCGCCGCCCCGATGTCGCCGTCGAAGGCGGGAAGCAAGGGGTGGAAGGAAGGCACCACCAGGCGACCTCCCACGACGTCTTCCTCGCCCTCCGTATGCCCGGAGAGACGGAGTCGCGTGTGGCGGCCACGACGCAGGCCTCCGGAGGGGAAGACGGGCGAAGGCGGCGCCACAGCCAACTGGTCCGTTTCTCGAACGACCGGTAGAAGGCGCGAGTGGGTTGGTGGAAACTGACGTTCGTCCAGAGCCGCCGGCTGGTCCTCTTGGTAGGGGCTGATCCATCTGTGTTGCCCATTAGACAACACCGGGAGGCGGCCCTGCGACGAGATTGCGGGCGATCGATCTGAAATCAACGCATATATCGTTTTGGTAGGAGTAGCTATGCATGTACCGGGTGGTCCAAAAAAAGTGACCTCTTTTTCTGACGGCCACAACTCTCTCCTACAAAGACCAAATTGGACCAAACTTTGTGTGTTGGTACCCTAATGTGTTGTAATGGTGTGTGCAAAGTTTCACCTTGTTTCGACGAGGCACGCTCAAGTTGTGGTAATTTCAGTTGAGCTCGTCTGAGCAGCAAGCTTTTCCCGAGGAATACTGCTATATCTTCTAAGTGGAGCGTGCGAAAGAAGTGAAATTTGGCGCGATAGATGTTCAAACTGTTACGTACGTAATCCTAATGTTCGCAGCCGCACTGACTTAACACAGCGTTGATGTCAGCGGCAATGGTTACAATCCATCGTTCATGTCAGTGGACGTTGTTGATTCGCGCACATGCCAAAGGCATTCCTAGAGCAACCAATTCTACTTTTCGTGCTAAGATATTAGCGTAATGGGATTGCATCGCAAACGCTTGTCACAGTTTTGAGATTTATCGTGCCAAATTTCACTTGTTTCGCACGCTCCACTTAGAAAGTACCACAGTGTTCCTCGTGAAAAGCTTACTGCTCAGCCGAGCTCAACTGAAATTACCACAACTTGAGCGTGTCTTGTCGAAACAAGGTGAAACTTTGCACACACCATTACAACACATTAGGCTGCCAATGTACAAAGTTTGGTCAGATTTAGTCTTCATAGGAGAGAGTTGAGGCATTCAAAAAAAGAGGTCACTTTTTTCGCCCGGCCTCAGCCGGGCGAACCCCTACGAGAGCTTTTCGTGCGTGCGTCCGTCCGTCCGTCCGTCCGTCCGTTAGTCACGCACTCAGATCTCGGCGTTGGTGAGTTGTAGGAAGGAGATCTTGGGCTCTACGGAAAGGTCTCGACTTACTGGTAATGTCGCTAAGAGACTTCGAAATTCAAAAGTTTGAATTGCGCGCGCTACAGTAATCCGAACGTCAAAACGTAAAACGGCTCTAACTCGTTCGTCTTACGTCGTAGAGCGGCGTGCGATAGCTCAACTAAAAGGTCTCGACGTACTCTTTCGTTTGGCATTACAAATTTTCTTAATTACGCAAACACGCAACACGAAAAGCGACATTCTTGCGTTTCTAAGGCAGAAATCGCTCTAACTCGCTCAGCGTGCGTCGTAGGGACACGATCTTGGGTTGGTTGGATAGCTCTCGACTCACTGATCATTTGTTCTTCTATTGGTCGAAACTCAAAAGTTTGAATTTCGGAAGCTACAGTAACCCAAAGGTTTAAAACGCGAAATTTGTCTAACTCGCTCGTCTTCCGTCATAGAGAGACGATCTTGAGTTCGTTGAATAGGTTTCGGCACACTGATAATTCCGTTAAGAGAACTCGAAATTCAAAAGTTTGAATTGCACGCGCTACAGTAACCCGAGGGTTCAAAACGCAAAACGGCTCTAACACGCTCGTCTTACGTCGTAGAGCGGCGTGCGATAGGTCAACTAAAGGGTCTCGACGTGCTTTTTCACTTGGCGTAAAAATTTGTTAGTTACGCAAACACGCACCACGAAAAGCGACATCCTTGCGCTTTAGCATAGAAATCGCTCTAACTCGCTCAGCGTGCGTCGTAGAGAGACGATCTTGAGTTGCTGGATAGCTCTTGACTCACTGATCATTTGTTCTTCTATTGGTCGAAACTCAAAAGTTTGAATATCGCGAGCTACAGTAACCCAAAGGTTCAAACAGCAAATGGGCCCTAACTCGCTCGTCTTACGTTGTAGAGCGGCATTCGTTCGACCGTTTGAAAGCTTACGTGGAGGCAGTTGTCGAACGGTCATTTCTAAAGAAATACGTTTGTTTTTTTAAACACTTGTCTTACGAACAACTTTGTCTGCTAAAAAAATTAATCCCGGGCGATCCCAATGTTGCCTTGCAACAACAGCTCAGAAATGTGTGTGCCTTGCTTAAAAAATTAATCCCGGGCGATCCCAATGTTGCCCTGCAAGAACCTCTCAGAAAGGAGCGTGTCAGAAGTAGCGCATGAATAGTGGACTCCGGGCGGGCGCGCGTCATATCGGAAAGGCTTCGAAATACTTTACAAAAGTATCCACTCTTTTACTCTTCCACTTTAAAAGACTCACAAACCACTCTGTATTAATAAAACAACTCAACTTTTTTAAAACAGCTTGTTTTTGGACCACCCGATAGTTGCTTCTCTCAGTATACCTAATGAGGTGGTCGCCGTTGGAAAACCGACATCTGTGCCACCACTCGGCGACCGATTTCCATTATTGGCACTCTGAAAGAACTGCCGCAGGGAGCTGCCAGCTTGACGGGCCATCGCCTTCAGCGCTCTTGAGAGCTCAGGTTCTTTTGTGGCGACGCCGCCTTGCTGGCGCCTCTCGATTTGCGCCTTCACATTGCCGATCGTAGACTTGATCGGAAACCCATGGCGCGCAAGCACGTCCAAGATAGGGTTCTAAATCACCACAAATTGGCCACAGTTATGCAATCGAATGCAAACGATTGACGTAAATCGATCTCTTCCGATGGCACAGATGGCAGCGCCGCTGCTTGGGGACCGGCCGCTTGTCGAATCAATTGGTCGGCTGACAGCCCATTTAGCAGTGACGACGGCTGCAACACTCCAGCAGACGACGTCTGCGCGTTTTCGGCCAGAGCACGTTTCCCCTGTCGGATGAGACTGTCCAAAATGGAGGCGACGACGGCGTCTCCTGCTTCCCGACTAAGCAGTGGGCTGACTGCGCTTTGCGGCGCAGCGTCTGGAAAAGTTTGGAAAGTGTGGAAATGCCGATCTGATGGCAGCGAAAATAAGCACTTTCATATCCGTTCAGAAGCAATGAACGTGCAACTCAAGAAGCGGTAGGGTCACCGGTTGCAGATGAGTAGACGCCCTGAAGAAGGCAGACGGCAACAAAGGTGACACCGTTCATTGGCACCGATCGCAAAGAGAGGCGGATTCGCGTGGGGATGTAGTGTAGTTGCGCGCCTTCACGCCATCTACATCGGAGCATTGTTACTTCTTACGACGACGTTTCGAAGACCCCCGCGGAGAACAATGCCCCACTTTCGGACGGCTGCGGTGACCCCATATGAACAGATATTTGCCGTGTACTGCTACCGTAACCCCAGCGCGTCGCGTGGCAAGTTTTTGGATATTCAATAGCGCCGTATGACGGTCTCACCTGGGATTTTCTATACCGAGACGGCAGAGACGGCACTAAACCGAGACGGCACTACTGTAATTGAACTGTTCAAAAGTTAAATAGCGTAATAAAAATTCTGTATAGTTTCAAACACGAATCTGTTGAGGACCGCAACTTTGCCGCAATTTTGCGACGTTGGTAAGAAGTACAGTCGCACAGGAACCGGAAATTACGAAAACCTGTTATAGTGCATGGGTGCCGATATCGCGGCAGACTGCGACGAAGTGTTTAAGCGTCGCAACGAAATTTGGTGTTTTTGTCGGTAAAATATGGCCGCTTCCAGCGCTGGCAGTTCATTGGTGGATCTAGCCTCTCCGAGTAAGAGCCCTGCGCCTAAACGGCCCAATCTTTCCGCGGTTAACCGCAATTCGTCCCCAGTTCACGTGAATGCCAAAGAGGAGGAAACAAAATTGCTCCCAATTTTTGTCGGCACGCCCTCTGAAGCGGCTCTGTTGATTTCGAAGCCGACTATTTACGAAAAATTGTCAGATTCAGTTCCAAACTTGTTGCCTAAGGGCTGCAAACAGGCCAGTCTCTTCATCGATTTCATGATTTACAGGAAAAGTCACAAATGTGAACTGGAAGGATTTTCCAACAGATTCAACATGAACTACTGATTTAAATTAAATGGATTCTATGTATGCTTCTTAGCGCTATGTACAGACCTTGCGATTCTGACGAGATCTACTGATGTAAATGGGATGCATTCGAGCGAACTTGTCGGCAACGCATGCAGATTTAGGTGTGGAAAATCCAGCGTGCGATGTCACTGCCCGAAGCGCTCACTGCGGTTGCCAATAAGCCGAAGCACATCATACTGTAACTACTACTCGAGAAACAAGCGAACAAAGAAGGAAGGAGCGAAAAAAATAAAAGGCCCAGGGAAGGAACCCCAACCCCAAGCCGGCCCCCCAAAAGGCAACTCATACGGCATCCTTGTCATACTATCAAGGTGCCAATTCATTCAGATGTATTTGTATGTAGAGCTATCGTTGCGAGTCATGGGGTATGGAAACGAGCTATGCTGCATAATGTCGTAAGATAGTGAAGCAGTAAGAACTGTACTAGACGTTTTCTTAGTCACAAGAAAACAAAGCAGCCCGTGACATCGCACGCTGGATTTTCCACACCTATTAAGCACACCTATTAAGCAGGATTAAGCAGGACCATAAGGGGAGTAAAAATGTATAAGATCGCAAATCTTGATATCCACTCCTGCTCGAGATAATCTGCTCTAGAAACTGATGATCACGGATCCGGGACCCAACTCACATACGCCGAGCACGCTGTGTACACTGCAGTGGAAAACGGACTCTTATCCCTTAAGGAGGACCATAGGGGGAGTAAAAATGTATAAGATCGCAAATCTTGATATCCACTCCTGCTCGAGATAATCTGCTCTAGAAACTGTGATGATCACGGATCCGGGACCCAACTCACATACGCCGAGCACGCTGTGTACACTGCAGTGGAAAACGGACTCTTATCCCTTAAGGAGGACCATAGGGGGAGTAAAAATGTATAAGGTCGCAACTCTGGATATCCACTCCTGCTCGAGATAATCTGCTCCAGAGACTGTGATGAGCACGGATCCGGGACCCAACTCACATACGCCGAGCACGCTGTGTACACTGCAGTGGAAAACGGACTCTTATCCCTTAAGCAGGACCATAAGGGGAGTAAAAATGTATAAGATCGCAAATCTGGATATCCACTCCTGCTCGAGATAATCTGCTCTAGAAACTGTGATGATCACGGATCCGGGACCCAACTCACATACGCCGAGCACGCTGTGTACACTGCAGTGGAAAACGGACTCTTATCCCTTAAGCAGGACCATAAGGGGAGTAAAAATGTATAAGATCGCAAATCTGGATATCCACTCCTGCTCGAGATAATCTGCTCTAGAAACTGTGATGATCACGGATCCGGGACCCAACTCACATACGCCGAGCACGCTGTGTACACTGCAGTGGAAAACGGACTCTTATCCCTTAAGCAGGACCATAGGGGGAGTAAAAATGTATAACATCGCAACTCTGGATATCCACTCCTGCTCGAGATAATCTGCTCCAGAGACTGTGATGAGCACGGATCCGGGACCCAACTCACATACGCCGAGCACGCTGTGTACACTGCAGTGGAAAACGGACTCTTATCCCTTAAGCAGGACCATAAGGGGAGTAAAAATGTATAAGATCGCAAATCTGGATATCCACTCCTGCTCGAGATAATCTGCTCTAGAAACTGTGATGATCACGGATCCGGGACCCAACTCACATACGCCGAGCACGCTGTGTACACTGCAGTGGAAAACGGACTCTTATCCCTTAAGCAGGACCATAAGGGGAGTAAAAATGTATAAGATCGCAAATCTGGATATCCACTCCTGCTCGAGATAATCTGCTCTAGAAACTGTGATGATCACGGATCCGGGACCCAACTCACATACGCCGAGCACGCTGTGTACACTGCAGTGGAAAACGGACTCTTATCCCTTAAGCAGGACCATAGGGGGAGTAAAAATGTATAAGATCGCAACTCTGGATATCCACTCCTGCTCGAGATAATCTGCTCCAGAGACTGTGATGAGCACGGATCCGGGACCCAACTCACATACGCCGAGCACGCTGTGTACACTGCAGTGGAAAACGGACTCTTATCCCTTAAGCAGGACCATAAGGGGAGTAAAAATGTATAAGATCGCAAATCTGGATATCCACTCCTGCTCGAGATAATCTGCTCTAGAAACTGTGATGATCACGGATCCGGGACCCAACTCACATACGCCGAGCACGCTGTGTACACTGCAGTGGAAAACGGACTCTTATCCCTTAAGCAGGACCATAAGGGGAGTAAAAATGTATAAGATCGCAAATCTGGATATCCACTCCTGCTCGAGATAATCTGCTCTAGAAACTGTGATGATCACGGATCCGGGACCCAACTCACATACGCCGAGCACGCTGTGTACACTGCAGTGGAAAACGGACTCTTATCCCTTAAGCAGGACCATAGGGGGAGTAAAAATGTATAAGGTCGCAACTCTGGATATCCACTCCTGCTCGAGATAATCTGCTCCAGAGACTGTGATGAGCACGGATCCGGGACCCAACTCACATATGCCGAGCACGCTGTGTACACTGCAGTGGAAAACGGACTCTTATCCCTTAAGCAGGACCATAAGGGGAGTAAAAATGTATAAGATCGCAACTCTGGATATCCACTCCTGCTCGAGATAATCTGCTCCAGAGACTGTGATGAGCACGGATCCGGGACCCAACTCACATATGCCGAGCACGCTGTGTACATTGCAAGGGAAAACGGACTTCTATCCCCTAAGCAGGACCATAGGGGGAGTAAAAATGTATAACATCGCAACTCTGGATATCCACTCCTGCTCGAGATAATCTGCTCCAGAGACTGTGATGAGCACAGATCTGGGACCAAACTCCACATATGTACACCGAGCGAGCGCGCTGTGTATCAATCAATGTATCAACAACGAAACGTATGTTTTCACATTGCGTCATTGTGCAGCATTATATACAGTACTTGTCTGATGCGTAAAATATCGTGGATAGATTGAAGGTAAGATTTGAATTGCAGAAGTTTGTCGAAACGCAGTTGTCATCGCGTCCGTCGGAAGTTTGGTAGAACGTAAACTTTTTTGTGATTCTAGCGGAAAATGCTTCAATCCGAAAAGGTTTTTCCGGCAGACGATGAACTGCTGAAAATTCTCAAGGATGTAAGAAAGAGAGTACGAAAACAGTATCAGAATCGGGAATTCTGTCAGCGTGTCATCCGAAAATTTGGGTGGCCTGCTGATGAGGCCAAGGTTTGTGATTACGTAGTATTAGGATAGGACGTTGATTTTTGTTTATGTGCGGTTCTTCTAGTAAAAGAAAATATTTTTAGAAGGTGGGGGGTGCCATCAACATGAATTCGTTCCAGAAAAGGTCAAAATTGGTGCTCTAAACTGTAGGCCGCGTACGAGCGTCTGAAGCAGTCCCAATCCCAAGACGCGTCAACCAGCAGAAGTCGATCGGTGTTGTGGATGACTGACGACTCCTCCCTGTCGGCAAGCGGCGGCGTAAAGCAGGTGTCGAAGCGGCCTTCTGGCGACCTGGCCTTAAGAATTGTAGCGTAGTGTGTAGGCGGCGTCGCGTACCTTACCTATACGTGCGTGTAGAGGACTGGGAACTTATTAGTAGGCACTAATCGTGGCTCTCCGGGACTCTCCGGAAGCTGCAAACTTTTGAATAGGTACGTACGTACTCATGTGTACTACTGCTGTGGCAACACAACGCAAACCAATAATCTGGGCGTTTATTTAGATGGCCCTTGGGGGTGACGCAGCTGCGTCTCCCTCTGGGGACCGGAGTGAGCAGGGGGGCCAATCTAGTAGCAGTCGGGAGGGGAGCGGCCATTCGCGACTTCTGGCCGGCCAAGATTGCCACAGCGGTGCCGGTGACGACCTGGTGAAGACTACCGAAAGTGGAAATTTGCTGGTGAGAGGGTGGCATTCTGTGAGCTTTGACTATTAGAGATTGTCGACTGTTGATCGGTTGAAGATTTTTGAGTACAATGACTCTAGTCTTGTGCCTTTTGTTGGCCGAAGGCCGAAGTCTTCACAAACTCAGGTATTGATCGGAACACCTGCGAAGTCGACGGAGACCGCGCCATCAGCTCCGAGCTTCGCCGTGGCCGGAGAGAATTGGCGTAGTGGCAACAACGTTGGCGAAATCGTCTCCAACGAGGCGCAGTTCTCGGTCTCTGCTTCTTTCGAAGGTTCCGAGGCCGAGTTCTCTGCAGAAATGGAGGTACCCATAGACTAATCGAGGTTGTAGTAGGACAGCTAATGCGGTGTTGTGCAGTAGCGTGTACGTGTAAGCGCCAATCGGCCAGTGGGGGTGGGGACGTTGGGGGGTCAAGGGGGTCAATCGATTAATTTTGGTTCAAGTGTACATACTGCATGTAGCCAAAATACAGCGGCGCAGGCTAAATTTAGATATTATGGGCTATTTTAAACGAAAATTGCGCGAAAGCCTTTGGGTCTCATGGGGGGTATTGTACTTCCATCTAGGAGGGCAGGCTCCCCCCCCCCCCCCCATACCCCCATCCCCAGGTACACGCATGATATCTCATTCATTTCGTTCAGTGCGCTCCTCTCACGTCAACGCCAGCGCCTGCTAGCGTCAGAAGAGGGGCGAGACGCAATCTGCTTGGCGACATTTCGAACTCCCCAGATACCTCTTGCGCAGTGGCCTCTGCTCCATTTGGAATTGAGTTGACTTCTCCGCTCAGCTTCCAAGCACCTCTCAGAGAAGGAGTGGTCGTCCAGTCCACTCCAGTGTCAAGTCCCTTGGGGTCCAAGACGGTGGCCAGAAGACCGTTTGCTATCCCTGTGGCGCCAACGGCCAGAAAGCGGCGAAGTCGGCGGTCGACAGAGCTCAAGAAAGGCGCTCCCACCAACGAGGAGATACTCCAAATGGAAACGAAGCGCCACCCTCAGGCGACGCCCAAGGCCTCCCCAGCAAAGAGTATCACGTCAAGCGTCACTTCTCCCGCTCAACGGTAATGTAGTCTCTGACCAGCCATTGCTTTGTGAGTTGCAAACCGATTTGTTGTAGCGTGCGAGTTCTCACGGCCAGGGAAAAGAAACGGCAATGGGACAAAGAATACCAACGGAAGAGAAGGAAGAGCATGGCCAGTCCGCTAAAGGCATTAGTGGCACAGAAGCTACGAGATCATTATCGGAAAAAATGCTCGCCACTAAAGAAGCGACGGCGCGTGCGCTACGAGCAGAATCGATCAGCCGAGAAGTCAAAAGCTCGAAAGCGCCATAGACCAGTTATCACCTCTTGCGAAAGCAGCCCTGTGAAAGCGTGCGCTGAGAGAAAACGTCTGAAAATGAGAGAGTACATTCACACGGCGCGCTTTCGCTGCCTAGAGAAGCAGATGGCCCGAGAGCGACGCAGGCGCACCTATTTGAATTATAAACTGCGTGCCGTTCGAATAGTCAGAAGACAGGGCATTGGGGCGACCGAGAGGCGAGCCCTTCTTGATGTCCGTGCAGCGAAGGGTGGCCAGGCGCAGAAAGACGCCAGCCGGCTTCGAAAAGGTCGGCACACCAAGTTGCAATTCGTTTGACGAAGTTTGCCTATATTCGAGGGAGAATTTATATGCGCTCCAATTAATCAAAACACAGAATACGTACTGGAAAGTTGGGTGTCCTTCTTCATGCCTGCGACCAATCCACGGAAGTAGCTGCTCCACCGCACCGCTGCGGCACCCGGGTAGCATAGGCCTGACCGCCTCTACGCATATCTGCCTCGTTATCCCATGCCGCCGCTGAACGGCGGTCCTTCATTCTACCTACGATTGTCTTGCTTTAGAAGTGCCATAGATTCCCGCGTCACACCCACCCAGTGAGAAGAACAAAGGTGGAGGGTAGACAAAGCCATAAGGCAGGCATTGACAGTTTGACTGCCCGGTTGACAGACAGCCCTCCATTGTTGCTCAGACTCCCGTCTCCCACGTCACTTGGAGATCCCCCAGAGTCATATGTAACAGACGGACCAGAGACGCCATACGTAGCTAATCCGGCCCCCTCCTTCGCGGTGAAGAGTTTTCTTGCGGGAGGGGCGTGGCCTAGCGGCTCAACCAAGCACCAGGAATGTGCATGCCTTTTGGCGTGGGGGGGGGGGGACATCACTCGACATTCAAGTTGGGCCGATCGCAGAGAGGCTCCGGTCTCCGCGACTTTTTTGTTTGTTTTGTTCTCGGGTTCTTGCGATTATCCTAGGTGGCGTCTCAACCTTTGCCTGCCTCTCCTAGAGCCGCAGGTAGAGAGCGCCCCCTCCCCCCAAGCGGAAGTAAGGGGCATGGGAAGGTGAAGTTCAGAGGGTGCAATGTGACCGTACATATAGGACGATATATTCGTGTTCATTGCATCTCTTTAATTGATACTGCACCATACTCCCAAATCAGACACTTAATGTGCCAGTCTTCTCAACGTGGCAGGCCTCTGCAAGATTTTAAAAATATGAAAAGTATATGAATTTACAGGAAAAGTCACAAATGTGAACTGGAAGGATTTTCCAACAGATTCAAAATGAACTACTGATTTAAATTAAATGGATTCTATGTATGCTTCTTAGCGCTATGTACAGACCTTGCGATTCTGACGAGATCTACTGATGTAAATGGGATGCATTCGAGCGAACTTGTCGGCAACGCATGCAGATTTAGGTGTGGAAAATCCAGCGTGCGATGTCACGGGCTGCTTTGCTTTCTTGTGACTAAGAAAACGTCTAGTACAGTTCTTACTGCTTCACTATCTTATGACATTATGCAGCATAGCTCGTTTCCATACCCCATGACTCGCAACGATAGCTCTACATACAAATACATCTGAATGAATTGGCACCTCGATAGTATGACAAGGATGCCGTATGATGCGCTTTAGGTAGCTCGGCTAGGAGTGAGAGTTCCATCTCTGGGTCTGTCAATGTGTTGCATGCTTCGTTCTGTGCTACGTTGTATCTCGAGTAGTAGTTACATTTACAGTATGATGTGCTTCGGCTTATTGGCAACCGCAGTGAGGAGCGCTTCGGGCAGTGACATCGCACGCTGGATTTTCCACACCTAAATCTGCATGCGTTGCCGACAAGTTCGCTCGAATGCATCCCATTTACATCAGTAGATCTCGTCAGAATCGCAAGGTCTGTACATAGCGCTAAGAAGCATACATAGAATCCATTTAATTTAAATCAGTAGTTCATTTTGAATCTGTTGGAAAATCCTTCCAGTTCACATTTGTGACTTTTCCTGTAAATGTATGTATTTTCAGGACACAACAATGGGCTACTGTAGTGAAGTTCTACTGTGTGTCTTCTAAGTCCTGTTCAGTTTTCGTTTTTCCTTTGGTCCACAATGGCAACAACCCAACTGGAAGACAACGACACCAAAAGACTTACGGCGTGCGGCTTATAAACAGCGTTCCTAGACAAAAGGGTGAGGGCTCAGTGGTCCTTGACAATGGGTGCAATCCATCTTAGAAGGGCAGCGAATCGTAAGAAGGGCCGCGAATCGTACTGGGGGAAAGGGGGGGACCTTTACAACCAGCAGGGGGGAAAACAGAGCGTGGGAAGGGACGAAGCGAAAAACAATCCAGTGTGTGTGCACGCGACGTACCTACCTATATACGGTACTCATCAAGGAAACAGGATCGACAACACTGTAAGAGAAACAAACTACTCCACACTTGCAATACACCATACATACAGCACTACTACACTTCATCACTCCCCCCTTAACAAAGACGCGTCCACGCGGCTAGACAATTACCTACAACCAACAACGACACTAACAACAGTAACCAACAGCGACGATGAGGAAGGGGGGTGCTAGAGGGTACTACGTATTTACAGGTGGCCAAAGAATCCGCGATGCTGGAGGCGCTTGAGGGTGCGCCTCTGACGGCTATTGTGGCCTCCCCTCGTCTTCTGCTGCTCCTCTTCTCGATGGGCGCGCTTCGCCTCCGCCCCGGCCGCCTCGGCCAGGGACCGGAAGGTGTCGAGCGTCTTCTCGTAGACGCTCATCGCTGAGCCCACGGCGGGCAGCTGCTTGGGCGCGGGTGCCCTGCGCTGGCGAATGGGCCCAATCGCCTGGGGCGCCGGCTGAGTCGGCGGGCGCCACGGGCAGCCGGCGGGACGAGGGAAGTGCTGGCCCCGACCATTGGGCCCTGCCGGTCGCTGGGGGAGCGTGCCGTGTGTAGAGTAGCAGTTTTAATCAAATCGCCTGTGTATCTAAGTTCCGCCTACCGTACCCCTCGCTCATATTATCTCCCTCGCTCGATTGACTTCCGCATCTCATTGACCCGTCTCGCGTCTTCCGCCTCCCTCGCTTGCCTCTTTTGTTTGCCTAATCAACCCAATCGACTCCGCAACTCTCACGGCCATCCGTCAAGAAGTGTCACCTTCTCGCTTTCACTCGCGCTCCGCATTGTTCTTTCGCGTCGCGTTCTTCTCGTCGCCCAAGTTCGCGCTAACTCGCTGATTGGCCGAGCTCGCCCAAGGCCACGCCTACTCTAACTCGCCGAGTCGTTCCGTCGCGTATTTCCGTCGTCTTTTGGTCTCGCTGGAATCTAGCACCGGAAAAGGAAGCCGAACGCACCTCACCACATCTGGAGGCCATTAAGCGGGCTCGAGTAAAGCCCTTGAGAAAACTTCTACGCGTCAGTGCATCTGTCACGACGCCAGTCCTACCTCTACGCGTCAGTGCATCTGTCACGACGCCGGTCACTTCACTTGGTTTCTACGCGTCCGAGTTCCATTGACGCCATTTCTTCGTGCGGCCGTTGTCGCACTGAATGAACGCGACCGACTTGGACGGTTACGACAGCGGAGACGACCGGTCGAGGAGACGCCAAGCCTTCAACCGGCAACGAGATCAGGTGATTGAAGCTCAATTGAGCACGATTCGTAGTCGAACAATGGCAACCGAAGGAGAGGCCACAGATAGGCAGTTGGACCTAAACGGTCAGCAAAACGGCGACCAGCTCGGCGCTGGAAGTCAGGAAGTTCGACTTGACCGTGAGACATTCGACCGACTGATGGGCCTGTTGCAAAACCATGAGCAGCAGCGAGCCAACCCTGCGGCACCAGCCGCCGCCCAGCCCATTGCCGCCGGCCAGACGAACTTTGCGCGCGCTATAGACAGTTTAACCGCCACCAATTCTAGCCGCGCCGCTTACAAGGAAATCGTCAGTGCGCCTTTATTCAGTGGTTATTCAGTGGTGAGTTGAGAGTCGATAAGTTTTTGTATACTGTCGACAGCATTCTGCAGCGCACGGGCGCCACCCCCGCTGCGAAGGCGAACCTGTTGCTCACTCGCCTGGCTCATGACGCCGCCCTTTTCGCGGCACAGCTACCGGAGCAGACTAGGCGGGACTACGAGGCTCTGCGAGCATCCCTGCGAACCCAATTTCGCCGCAATGACGACACAGACGTCGCGAATGACGAGTTGCAGTCCAGGAGGCAACAAGCTGGAGAGAGCATCGAAGCTTTCGCGCGCGCACTCAAGGAACTCGCCATGATCGCCTTGGGCGACGGCGTGTTGAGTCCCACCAATGACGTCACTCCCAATCACGCGCGCAGTTTGAAGCGATTGTTCCTAAACGGACTCAAGCCCGAGTTGCGCCAGACAGCACGTGTGTTTAGTTCCTCGCGCCCTGAAACAGTGAACATGACGTTCAACCAGTATGTCGAGTGGGCGGCCAGTTTGGAGACCAGTATTTCGGCAGATGGTCGCAGTCAGGCGACGGGAATGGGGGCTAGCCAAGCTAGCGAGTTGTTGGGCAGTCTCGTCAGCCCTCCGGCCCATTTCCGCGCCAACTCTCTGGCCCAGTTGAATTCGGCGGAGAGTCAGTGGGGCGCCCGAGCGGCGAGCGCCGGCGCCAATGACGAGGGAGGACCCCCATTGTCTGGAGGGGAGAGCACGGGCAGGGGTGGGAGCGCCCCCCGTGGAATGCACAGAGGCAACGGGCGCAACTTTGGTTTTTATCGTGGTAACAACCACTTCCGAGGAGACGGACGCAATGGCGGACAGGGGATTAGGAACCCCCGCCCAGATCCAAACAACACTTGCTTTGAGTGCGGCGCATTCAACCACTTCGCCACGCGCTGTCCTTTCCGCGAGCAGAACCAGCGAGGCCGAGGCCGCGGCGGGCAGTATCGAGGCGCGCAGCGCCAGTTTGAGCAGAGAGGACGGGGAGGCGGACAGCAGAATTACAACAGTTCGCGACACAACCCGCCGGGAGGCTACCGTAATCCGCAGGTCAACGCGGTCAATTTTGAGTTAGGAGGGGAAGAGTCGGTTGGAACGACCTCTAGCGTTCCGTCTGAGCACCCAGCGCTGATCCTAAACAATCTGACGGCGATAAACGAGCGACTGGCGCGCCTGGAGTTGCACGCTTCCTCCGAACTGAGTAACATCGGCTGCTGTCTTTCAGACTACCGGGATTTAGACGTCGACGACAGTGGCAACATGGAGGTCAACAATTCCCCTCCGCAAGTGGCCGCCACCGCCCAAGCCTTGCAGCGCTGCGCCATAGCTCCCCAGGGCGACGTAGAGTTGGTCAACCACCGCCCCTATCTGCTTCCCAAGGGGGAGAAGGCCGACGAAGGAGCCGCCCTCTCTAGCATCCCCCGAGACGACCGCAGCAACAACAACAGCACTGCCGCCGCTGACACCGGCCGAGACAGCTCCGACACCGGCAGGAGCGAGGAGAGCGACAGCTCCGACGGGGAGTACGACGACGCGGAGGGAGAGAGTCAACCCGACGAGAATGGCGGCAGGCCCGCCGACCCCTCCGGCCATCGGCGCATCAGCCCCCCGCGACAGTACCGAGTCCTCAATGACGAGAATGGGCGAAGAGACGCCGCCGGTCGAGAGCGACGTCGAGGAGAGGGAGGGAGACACGGTCGTTGGCACCAGGAGGTGGGTGCCTGTTGGTTACGGGCCCTAGTTGGTTTTGCCGCCCTGTTGTGTCTCCCGGGGACCGCCGCAGCCGCACCCTTCCAGTCTTGTGGCCATAGGTTGCTCTGTCTACAAGCGCCTAATAATAATTGGCTAGCCCCGCAAGCTGAAGTAGTGACGGCCCCATTGGTGAACGTCAGTCACACTGTCCCCAAGGTTTCTCCCTGTAGTGATCAGTGCAACGTCCCGCGTCTCAAGTGGCTAGGAAGCCGCAAGCGTTTGTCTGCCGACACCTCCGAGCACCACGAGGGCGTGAGTTGGCTCATTAGTGGACGTGAGAACGTTGCTGCCCATGCGTTGTCGCACGCGCTCGTCCATCCTACTATTGTGTTGTCGCACACACTTAGCGATTTATTGGGGCTAGAGGACGGACCCCCTCTCGTGAGCGAAACAGCCATTCTAGAAGGCGCAACGCCGCCTAGTGCTACCGCAATAATTGTTTCATCCCCACTGTCAGACTACTTGCCTAAGCGTTTTCCCCCTGTTCTGGAGGGTTTGTGCACGGCCGTAGCTGCGCTTAGCCTACTGATGACGGCACAGTCCAGTTTGTGCATTTGGCTTCGTTTCCTACTCAGTGTGGCACTGCCTACTTCACCTGTCTTAGCGCCATCTGTGGTATGCAACCTGCAGGCCACCGGGAAGGCCATGATCCTCTCTGGTCGAATTCGGAACAGAGAAGGGCAAACCAGGGTCGTTCAGACTCTGTTTGATACTGGGTGCACTGATACGATGATCAGTGAGCGCCTTGTTGCCGCATTAAACTTGCCGTTTGTCTCGTTGGGTAGATCCCACTCAGCTGTGTTAGCAGACGGCGCCCCTCTGTCGATTAGCGGCCTGACCACCTTCGATTTGACAATCAATGGACATATCTTTAGAGGCGTTCAAGCTTCCGTGTCTAAACTGTCATCACACGATATTTTTCTTGGGTTGGATTTTGCCCGCAAGATAGGGCCCTTTTCGGTGCATTTTGACGCAGGGTTTTGTGGTACAATTGTTACTTCAAGAGGGCAGAGATTGCCTTTTGGTGCGCCGCCCAAGCTGTCGTCGACAGCCGTAGTCCCCGATACCACCGTCGTCCCACCGAGAACGCCTGTCATTGTGAAGCTTCAGCTGCAGGACGAAATGGCAGATGTGGAAACCGTGATGATTGAGCCTAACCTGAAGAACCTTGCTCGGACGAGGCTTGGTTTCACTCCTGGCCTAGGCACCGTGCGTTACGACAGCACTGGCCGGTACTACTACACGTGCGTGCGTGTCATCAACTTCTTGAATCAGCTGTGCCGCCTCTTCCGAAATCAGCGAATCGCCATTGCTAGTCAACCACCCCTGACGCCTATTGTTCACACGCAGGTGAACCAGATAACTTGCGGCGAACTCGATCCTGCCTTAGCAGTTGATAAGTGGAACACTGTTGAGAGTAAAATCGATTTGTCTACTAGTGACGCCTCTGAAGTGCAGAGGAGCGCTCTGCGCCAATTGTTGCGTAACAATGTTGATCTCTTCTCCACTTCTATGCGAGATATCGGGCGCACGAACGTTCTAACCATGGGTATCAACACTGGCAACAATCCCCCTGTCTCCAGCCGCCCTTATCGAGTTCCCCACCAGTTGCGCTCGGTGATGGATCACAAGATCAAGGAGCTGATGGATGCGAGGCTCATCAAGCGCAGCACGTCGCCCTACGCGACCCCCTGTATGCTAGTGCCTAAGGGGCCACCCCCACACGATCCGAGCAACCCTAAACAGTGGCGTTGTGTGCAAGACTACCGTATGCTTAACCGGAATACAATAGTTCCGCAGGCAGTGATCCCCATCATCTCCACCTTGCTCGATCGGCTTGGGAATGCTCGAGTGTTCTCTACAATTGACCTCTCTGGCGCGTTCTACCAGGTCGAGTTGAGTTGCGACGCCAAGGAGAAGACCGCTTTCATCACCGACTCTGGTTTGTATCAATTTGAGGTGATGCCGTTCGGCCTAGCAGGCGCCCCTAGCTGTTTCTCTCGGCTAATGAATCACGTCTTAGCCGACCTCGACTGTGCGCAGGCCTTTTTTGATGATGTGCTCGTCTGGTCCCCTGACGCTGACACACACCTGAAGCACCTCCAACTCGTGTTCGACCGACTGCGTGAGGCAGGGCTGACAATGGGCGCCGATAAGTGCCATTTCATGCGGAAGGAAGTACTGTACCTGGGCCACATTGTCTCGCGCGAAGGTGTCAAGCCGTGCCCAAATAAGATCAAGGCTGTCAATGACTGGCCTGTCCCAGAGAACGTCACTCAGCTGATGTCATTCCTGGGCCTGAGCAATTACTATAGGCGCTTCTTAAAAGGGTTCAGCAAAATTGCTCGGCCACTTCACCTGCTGACGCACAAAGACACCCCATTCAATTGGACGAGCGCTTGTCAGCAAGCGTTTGATGAGTTGAAACGCTGCCTCACAAACGCACCCGTTTTAGCCTATCCTGACTTTGGGCTTCCCATGATTGTTGCTAGCGACGCCAGTGATTATGCCATCGGCGCTGTACTGTCCCAGGAAGTCGAAGGAAAAGAGAGGCCCATTGCCTATGCCAGCCGTGTCCTCACTAAGGCTGAGAGAAATTATCCCGCCGTTCACCGAGAGGCGCTGGCTGCAGTCTTCGCGTTGCAACAGTTCAGACAATATACATACGGAGCCAAAATCAAACTTGTGACAGACCACGCCCCACTTGTGTGGTTGTTGCGAGGCAAGCATAAGGACGGCCGCCTCGCCCGTTGGGCTTGTGTGTTGCAGGGACAGGATATCGAAATCACCCACAAGTCTGGCAAGCGACACACCAACGCCGATGGACTATCTCGTGTGCAGTTGCCTAGTTCGGAACCGTCTGAAACCCTGGACCCAGCCGACCTTATACACTGCTTTGCTGCAGTCACGCGCGGCTCTGAACCGCCCAATGACGGCGACGCATCCGCTGACGATAATAT
>JASAMZ010010632.1:0-34888 GCA_030248115.1 Linhomoeus sp. GSCO2_2
CCATACCATCTCATCAACTCCTTATCTAAGCATACTAATTTATATACTTTATATATCTACATCTACTCAATATTTCACTTATTATCATGTATGTATAATTGTTAGTATTTTCTACTATATTAAATCTACACATGTTTAAAAAACTTTAAATAGAGCATAGCCTTCATGTATAATTATCTATCTTTATTACTCTTTACTACATAAAAAAATAAAATTAAAAATATTTATAAAATGTTTACAAAATATTTACTTTTTTAAGTTTCAAATAAGTGCTTTTCATATACAATCTCAGTTAAATTTGAAGTAGTGTGTACTACTTTTTATCTATTATAGAGTAGTAGATACTACTCTATCTATTTTGTGGAGAAGGTGGTATAGATAACTATATTTAACAGCAGTATCTAAACATATACTTAAAGTAGATAGAGACTGCTACAACACTACTATATATCAGTAGTAGTGTTAAGAACCAAGGAGAGATCATGTTCAAGGCACTCAAATACATATCTCTATATATATTAATGACTCTATTTTTTAGTACACTTAGTTTTGCTGATGATATAGATAACTTAACAGAAGCAAGTAACACAAACTACCCTTTTATTGATTTGGGATCAAATGATACAGATCAACTACTTACACAAGGTAACTATAGTGATAGTAGAACTCTTCCTCCCTATAAAACCCTTGGACTTATATGTCATGATACAGAATATCAGCGTGATTGGGAGAACGCTATTGTATGGGAGCCAGAATCTAGAGAGTGCCGTACTATTAGAGGTCATGCTAATGTAATAGCTTATGATAGATCAAGGAGAAAACCTTGTCCTGGATGTTTTAAAGTTAAGCTCTATGATCAACAAGCATCTTTTAGATATTATGGGGCTGCTTGTATGAATTCGTCTCCTTATAGTCGCTGTTATCAATATGATGATAGATGCCCATCTTACTGCCCATCTACTTGTACTCCAGGAGTAGACTGTCCAAGTGGGTGTCCATACAGAGAGTGTACCCAAAGAGTGTGCCCTGCTTTGGCTACTTATGATATAGTTAAAGATGAGTGCGTGTGTAGAGAGGGAACTCGCCATGATAAAAAGAGAAATGAGTGCGTAACATGTGCAGAGACATGTCCATTAACTTGTGAAGTTGGAGTAGATTGTCCTAGTACTAGTGAGTGCTCTACAGGGTGTACTCAAAGAGTATGTACTAATGGAGGAGTATACAGTGAAGATACAGATAGTTGTCTCTGTCCTGCAAATACTATGGAAGATGAGAACGGGAGTGTATAACTCCAGATGATGAAGTCCCTTTCCCAGATGAGTGTCAAGATCCAACAGGCTCATACGTAGTACCAAATGAGAGAAGCTTTAATGAAGATATAGATATACTTGGCTCAGACATCAAGCTACACTACAGCTCTTTATACACTCTATCTAACTCTTTAGATAAAAATGCATATGTTGGAGCTCTCTTTTATGGTTGGGATATAGATATACACCACAGATTAGTTAATGATTCAATTCTTTACAAAGGCAGTGGAGTTATACTAAGAACACCAGATGTTTTAGTAGATAGTGATAATTCACTAACTAGAGTTAAAGATAGCTATTTAGAGTATATATTTAACTCAAGAAAACAGCACATAAGAACAGTTAACTCTCTTAGTGGCACAACTCTGTATGAGTTTAGCTATAACAACTTAGAAAGACTTATAAGTATCACTGATTATAATGGTAAAGTCTTAACTCTAAATTATAGTGATAACAACCTAATCTCTATCTCTACTGATTCAGATCAAGTAACAACTATTGAACCAAATGGTGCATATCTTAACTCTATAACATATCCAAATGGAGATCATTACAGTTTTGGATATAGAGATGATGGAGTTATGATAAGAAAAACAGACCCTAATGGACATACCTTTGATTACACTTATGATGAATCTAGTCCATTTATCTCTTTAGTTAAAAATCCACTAAATGGAGAGTATAGATATGCTCAAGATAGAAGTACAAAAAGACAGACAACAACTGCAACTTATCCTGAAGGAGATGAAGTTGTATATGAGAATAATAGATTAGGAGATGAAGAACTATACCGCTCAAAAGTAACTTACCCCTCAGGAGAGATTCAAACTAGTGAGTCTGATTATGATGGAACCATAGTAAGTAAAGAGATTGCAGGTATATCTACTTTAGTTAAAAAAGAGATAACTCACCCTAAGCTACCTGATCCTATCTGGTCTTTTAAAAGCAGCACCATGCCAAGTGGACTTAGCTCATCTGTAACTAGAAGCGCAACCTTTAGTGATAACAATACTCTAGAAGCGTATACTCTAACTTATAGTGATGGAACTGTTGCAAACTCTGCTACTAACTACACAGATAAAACCAAAGAGTATAGATCACCTCTTGGTGATGTAGATATATATCAGTATGATGATAAGATGATCAATGTTATAGAGCATAAAGACAAGGTAGGCAAAAGTAGCTCATCATACATTAGCACCTATTATGATTATGATAGCAGAGGTAATGTAGAGCATATACAAAAGCTTCAAAGAGATCTCTTCTTTAACTATGATTCACACGATAATCTAATTAGCATAAGTACAACTGATGCCAGTACTCCTGAGGTTACCTTTACTTATGATGTACTAAATAGATTAACCTCTGCAACGTATGAAGATGGAAGTGTAGTTAGATATGGTTATGATAAGAATAGTAACTTAACCTCTATCACATCTCCAAAGAGTAGTAGTGATGCTTTAGAGTACAATGCACTCAATAGCAGATCAGCTTGGGATGCTCCAAGTACTCTTAGAACTACTTATGAGTATGACAAACAAAAGAGACTAACTTCTATAATCAAACCATCATCTAAGAGGATTAACTACACTTATGAAGATGGAAGATTAGATACTATAGATACCTATGATGACTCTATATCTTTAGAGTATGATAGAGCTAATAATGTATCTCGTATATCAAATAGCAAAGATGAGTCTATACATTATAGTTATGATGGGTATCTGTTAAGTAGATTATCGTATGAGGGTATACTAAATCAAGATATAACATATAGCTATAGTAGTGATGGAGACTTTCTACCAAATAGTATAAGTTATGCTGGTAGTACTCATACACTACTATTTAACTCTGATGGCACTCTAATTAAGAGTGGTAGTGCTACTATAGGCGTAGATAGATTCATGGGACTTCCAACATCTATACATGATGGTAGTTACTATAAGAGTGTAGATTATAATAACTTCTATGAGTTAGATAACTCATCAGTTAAAGTAGATAATAAAGATATATACTCCATTGATATTCAAACAAGAGATACTAAAGGGCAGATTACTAAACTAACTGAAGTAGTAGATGGCCTATCTACTACTTATGAGTATATATATGATGATGTAGATAGATTAGTAAAAGTTATAAAAGATAATGTATTAACTTATGAGTATAGATACGACAGTAATGGAAACAGAGTAGCGCAGATACTCTATAGTGAAGATGGTAATAGTACTACTTTAACAGAGGTAAACATAGATAACCAGTTAACAACAGTAGGAGATAGTACATATGTATATGATGAAGATGGATACTTATCTAATGTAACTAGTCCTGATGGAACTAGTAGATACCACTATGGTCTATTTGGAGAGTTAAAGAGTGTAATAACAAAAGATGGTAAGGTTATAGAGTATATACACAATGCTAATAACCAAAGAGTAGCAAAGAAAGTAGATGGTGTAGTACAGGAGAAGTATCTCTGGAGAGATTTAACTACACTACTAGCTATATATGATAAAGATGATAACTTAATCCAGAGGTTTGAGTATGGAGCTAGTAGAGTACCATATGCTATGAGTTACAATAACCAAAGATACTATCTCTCATATGATCAAGTAGGAACTCTTAAAGCTATAAGTGACACTAATGGCAATATTGTAAAAGCCATAACTTATGATCCATTTGGTAATATACTAAGTGATAGCAATGAGGAGTTTAGAGTACCTTTTAGGTTTGCTGGTGGTCTATATGATAAAGATACTAAATTAGTTAGATTTGGATATAGAGATTATGATTCAGTAACAGGTAAATGGACAAGTAAAGATCCAATTGACTTTCTCAAAGAGAGTGCAGAGCACAAGAGTGGTGGAGATTATAACCTATATAGGTATGTTCTTAATGATCCAATTAACTTTGTGGATCCTGAAGGACTTACAAAAGGTGGAAAGAAAAATTTAAACACAGAAGGATTTACAACAAAGTCTAAAGCTTCTGATGTTAGTAAAGCATTAAAAGATGCTATTAATAAAGGACAAACAAAAAGAGTAAAATCTTTAAGAGCACTGTTAAAAGTGATAAAAAGAGGCGGAACTATGGGTATATTAATAGATATATTATATCCGCAACTCTTAGAGAGTTGCAAAAGTGGTAATGTAGTAGATTGTAATTTAATAAATATTGATTATAAAGATCTTCAATGTAGTGTTATATAGGTTTGATTAAACATGAAAAAAAAGTATGCAGCGAAGTTTTTATTTCAATTTAGAGTAGATATTAAATCAGATCCTCCAAAGATGAGAGTTTGTGAAGAGAGAATTGTACTATTTAAAGCTAAATCTCCAAAAAGAGCACTGCAAAAAGTAAAAAAGAGAGGGAGAAAAGAGGAGCATAGTTTTCTTAATAGTGATGGCAATAGAGTTTTTTTTGAGTTTATTGGTATAAAAGATATGCAAGAGTTAGGAATTGAGTGTGAGAGTGATGAAGTATGGTATGAGATACATACATATTTAAAACCAATGGAGCGAAAAGATAAGCATATTCCTAAAGATGAAGATTTAGATATATTTATATAATACAGTATTAGAGGACATATAGTGAAAAACAAGATAAAGATGATAATTACTCTGCTTTGGCATGTAAGTTTTATATTTATTACAATTTTCTATTTATCAGGGAGATTATCTACATTTTTTCCATACTCTTGGGTAAATGAAATATATGCCTCTATAATTAATGCACATAAAAATTTAACAGAGAAAAACTATATCACTACTGATACTTACAGGCTTAAGATGCCTCTATTTGATTGGAGTATTTATAGAGAGAGTGATGATGCTGCGATGGTTAATAGTCTAGGAAACATGCCAGCTATATTTTCTAAATATCTCATCATTGACTCACTTGAAATGCAAAAGATATACTTAGGTGAGATATGTGATGTTAATTTAAGTATAAAAGAGATCACCTTTAAGGGGTATAAGGCGTATGATATATTTTGTGAAAAACATATAGGTCGCAATACGTCATTTAAAACTATTTTTATACCTAATAAACTGGAGGTGCATATGCCACAATATAGACCAGAGTATGAAGAGAGATATAACAAGCTCCTCTCAAACATAGAGTTTTTTGATGATAATAGCTCAACAGTTACACCCTAAGAGTATCTAGGGTGTAACTTATATAGATGAGAAAGGGTATCTATATCATGTATAATAGAATATTAAAGTTTTTACTACTAGATGAGATAATTAAAAATAGATATTTTTGGTTTGCTTTAGTTTTATGGACAGTAACATATCAGATGATGCTCTATTTTAATAGTTATGATAACTCTCATGAATTTCAGATGTATACTGATACAATGGGACTGTTTGCAACTATTGTCTCTATAATATACTATATAAAGTTAATTGATTTAAAAAGAAAAGTAACTCTACTGTTTTTAATTCCTATAGGTCTACTAATAGCATATGCGTTTACTCTAATTTATATTATACAGTTACTTGTTAGATACTTAATTGTAGTAAACTACTGGATGCCGTTTATATGAGCTTAGCAAAAGTGCAACAACAGGTATAATGGGTGTTGGTGTTCTCAAAAGCTATCTAGTTTAAAAACCCATATTGATAGACATTTTAAATGGATATATCTATAAAACTAGTTTTATGATAATATTAATTTTCAAAAGGAAAAAAGGTTTTGGGAAATAGAGAAGTTTTATGAGTCGATTATAAGTCTTAATCGATTCATATTATGATACTATTACATTACTTATTTGTCTCAAGGCTTAAATATGAAAGAGGAAATTATTGAAAATTATCCTTCTCATCTAGTTTGTCTAGTATTTTTAACCCATTTTCTATATTACCTTTAGAGGCATTAAGAGTAAATCTAGTCTTTGCATCAAATTGCGCAAGCGCAACAGTTGCAAACTCATCAAACAATTTATTTAAGCTAATACCTTGATCTTTTGCATACTGTTTTAATCTCTCATGTTTTGAATCTTTTATTCTTAACGTTATTACGCTCATTTTTTATCCTTTAGAAACTCTTTTGGTGTTAATGTTTTATAGTTAAATAGAAGCTCTGAACTATCAAAATCTTTCAAGTTATATGTTATTATGATTTTTGTTCCACTAGCAACAGCTAATTCAATTAAAAAATTATCATCTTCATCTTTTAAATTTGGTCTCCATATATAATATATATCGTTCCAGTTACAAGTAGAGAGATAAGCATTAAATAGCTTTATTTGCTCATCTTTACTTAATGGTATTAATTTTTGAATTTTTTTTCTTTCCATAACAGACTCATACTCTTTATAAAGAGTTTCGCTCATTTGAGGGAATAGTTTCTTTTTAAACACTAATCTTAATATCTCTCTAGCATAACTATCTTTTTTAATAAGAGCAGATATCCATACACTTGTGTCTATAATGACTTTCATAATAAGTATATGATAGCATATATACTATCATAAAAAGCTTAAACAAAAAATATTAAAAAAAGAGTGGTTTACTTTGATCCACGAGTCGTGAATAAAAAATTATTAATTTTTGTCTATTGTATTCCTGTGATGGATTTTGCCACAATATATAAGTTACAACTATTTTCTTTTTGAGGTGGGTATATGGCAGAATTAATTAAAAATCCAGACTTAATAGACGGGTACTGTACAGAGGGGAAAATCCAAGAAGTTGGGGAAGCTCTTCAACTTCTTGGTAATACTCCAGAGAATCCAACTATTAATGGCTATGTTTTGAATAACATATTTAAAATGCTTTATGATAATGTTAATTTTCAAAAGAAAAAAGCTTTTTTCTTATGGGAGTCTAACAAATTTTACGAAACCAACCAAAATCATGCTGATATATGCAGAAAAAAGAATAAGATATATTTTTGCAAGCAGACACACAATGAAACAAGAGATAACCCAAAAGACCCAGAAACTAATCCAGATTTTTGGGGATTAGTCATAGATTTAGAGAACCCGCCATCTTTAGGTAATCATAATCACAATAGCTTATATATGCTCTTAAAGGGCAAAGACAATATTGATTTTGATTTGGCTTTAAAGCCTGGTGCTTATTGTTTTGATGAGGGTTCTTCAAATGCTCCTGAGTCTTTGGGTTCTTACTCTGTAGTTGTTTATGGTGATGAGAGCAGTATCATTTCTCAAATAGCTACACACTTCACCACTGGTGATACGTATGTTAGATCCCACAATGCTTCTTGGTCTGTTTGGAGACAATCAAATAATTTAGGGAAATTCTCAGTAATTTATTACCGAGACGAAAATGAAAAAATAAGAGCTATTCTTTCTTATAAACTTAAAAGTCAAAAATTTAAGAATAAACTTGTAAACTCTCAAATAGATGTTAATAAGAAAGAAGTAAGGCATTCAAATCTTTTTATTGCTAATTGGAGAACAACTATTGCCTGGATTGGAACAATTGCATTATGTTATCAATTTATCATATATCCATTTTTAATATGGATTTTGATTTTCATGCAATCTCAAGGAGTCATAACAAGTGAAATAGAATATCCACCAGCACTTGATATAAGAACACTTTGGAATATTATTGGTGGATTGTTGGGTATTGGTGTGATGAGAACTTTTGATAAAATCAAAAAAATAGATACAAAAAAATAGTATGGAGAAAAGAAAAACAATTTACTGAAGAAGAGTTTTAAACGGAGGAAGCCCTCATTTTTATAAGTGGTGGTAGTTAAACATTTGCTCAAAAAAGAATTTTATTATATAATATAACCATGTTAACCCGATGGACAAAGGTTCATCCAACTGCGTTAATTCAAGTTTCGGTAAAAACTTAAATTAACTGCTTTGTCAATCGGAACTAGCTTTTTTTAAGTTAGGCTAGTTAATAACTCTGTGAATATCGTTGATATCTACTTCTTGAAAAAGAAGTAGGTTACCAACGCGAAAGTAAGTCCTATTATCGACGCAATTGCACCAATAGAATACAATATTTCTTTCACTCGTACCTCCCAAAATAGACTCCTCAGGCAAAAGCCCTACACACCACATCCTTATGTCTATCTTTAGAAGAAAGTTATTATTAACAAGCTGATATTCTACCAAAAAGTAGATTTTAGATATATTAATTTTTTCTCTTATTTTATATTGAAGATAGGGGTTTTAGGTTTCAAAGACTGATAAAAGCTCTCTATTTTTTTACTATTTTAATTTATATATCAACCCATCACTATTAATATCAATGATATATTACATAAATTAAAAAATAATTAAAAATAAACTTGACTTTTGTTTGAATATTAGATATAATTATAGTATGACTTCATTAAGAAGTCATAAATTTAAATGGAGGTGTCAAATGAAAATATTTGACACAATTGAAAGAGGGATATACCTGTTAGCTACAATTATATCCCTTCTCGATATTGTTTGGGGGTGGCTTTAAGCCACTCTCCCTTCATTTAGCATTATAACATAAAAGAGGAAAAATGGAAAATATGATAATGGATATAGAGAACTTTATAGGTGTACCTCTTCAAGGTATTATTAATTTATGTCTAATTGGTATAGTATTCATACAAGGACTTCGTATATCAAAATTAGAGAAAAAATTAAAATGAAAAAATTAACAATAAAGCAAAGAAAAGAGATAGCAGAATCTATAGGAATATCAGATAATACATTAGCAACATGGCAGTATGAAAAGAATGAAGATACACACAGAAAGTTTTTCTTTTTTGTTTTTGCAATGCTTGGAAAAGACAGAATTAAAATACTCAAAGATGAGTATGAAAAATACCTCAAAATACCAAAACAAGATAGACCGTTTTGAGTATTAACAAAGATGACATCATAAAAAAAAATGTACAAGAGGTTTTTGAAGATTTTTCTCTTATTGTAAAGGCTAAGTCACATATTGAAAAAATCATAAAGCCCATCAAACAAAAAAGAGAGAAACTCTCTGTAGTTGTAATAATAACTACAAAAGAGATGAGAAATAGAGTGGAACAGATATCAAAAGAGAAAAAAACATCAATATCAAAAGTTATTAAAGTAGCAGAGCAGTTATATTATAAGTCAGATTTAACAAGCGAAGACTCTTTATTGACTCTAGATATTAAAGATCAAAAGATTGGTGTTGGTTTTGTTAAAGAAGAATTAAAACAGAGAATGAGAGAGAAAGGCTTTTTTAAAGTAACAGATTATTTGAACGAAGTGTTGGAAAAAAAATTAAGTAGTGTAAAATAATATTTTTAAACCCTCGCAAAAGTTAATTCATAAAACCCAAAGGTACAGCATACATGTTACTATCAATTCTCAAGACTAACTCTCCATCATATAGTATGATTCCCTTATCAAACTCTTTTGGTATCTTACTTGCTAAATGATAAATGTTTTTAAAATCACTTTTAGAGATAGTTTTAGAAGATTTAATCTCTATAGCTACTACTTTAGAGGAGAATTCTAATATAAAGTCAATCTCTTTTCTATCATTTGTTCTATAATAATATAGCTCTAAACTTTTTTTAACATAGCTTTTTGCTTTAATAAGTTCATTAAAAATAAAAGTTTCTAATATACTGCCTCTATAGTGTGAATTTTTATACTCCTCCTTTGTTGTAATCTGTAAAAGATAAGATAATATACCAGTATCCATCGCATAGACTTTAGGAGATTTAATTACTCTTTTTAACTCACTTTTAAAAAATGGCTTAAGTTTTTGGGCTTGATAAGTGTGTTCTAAGACATTAAAATAACTATCAAATGTCTTATTATCTAATTTTGACTCTTTTTGAAGTTCATTTTTATTAAATACATTACCACTTCTAAGCATTACTAATCTATACATACTTATAAACTTATCAAGATTACGAATATTTGCTAGCTCTTTTGCATCAGACTCTATATATGTTCTAATATATGAGCTAAACCAAAGATATTTAGCTTTAGCACTATTGATACTTAGTATTTCAGGGTAACCACCATCTATTATATTTTCTATAATACTTGAGTTATCATACTTTTTTAGTACATATTTATTTAAATCTCCACTAAGTATATCAATAAGGTTATTGGTTTTTCTATTTTTTTCTTTTAGACTTAATGGGAAAAGCTCAACTATTCCTACTCTTCCAGCCAGTGAGTCTGATATTTTTTTAAAACCTTGTAAGGATGTAGATCCTGTTAATACAAACTCTCCATTTTTTCTATCTTTATCAATAAACTCTTTAATTGTAATCATTAAATTAGGTAGTCTTTGGGCTTCATCTATTATAACTGGTTTATTAAGGCTCTCTATAAATCCTTTTGGATCATTTTTTGCCATTTCATACATATTAATATCATCAAGAGTTATATAATTATCAATATTTAAATGTAAAGCAAGTGTTGATTTTCCTACCTGTCTTGCTCCACTAATAAGCAGTACAGGAAAATATTTTAAATAATCTTTTAACTCATTTGTTATAGTTCTATGAATATACTTCACTTTAATTCCTTAAATATTTAGGATTATAATCCTTAATTATATCACATATACAAAATTAAAACTAGGAGCTTTACACTAATATTTGGTAGAATTTGAAAATATAATATCTTGATAAAAGATATAACGATCAGGAAAAATAATATCTTCATGACATTATTATGATATTAAAATTATTACATAATTTTTCTTTTAAAGATTGTTCAACCAGTACAGGAAAAAATATATCGGGATACTATTTTTTAATAGGGGTTGTATGACCTCTCTTTTGGAGGTCATACTTTTACTTTTTTCTATTTTCCTTCAAAGCTTTCTAAAAAATCTTTCACTGCTCCAAAATTAAAATGAGTGGAGCGTATTACGTCTGATTGTTTAAAAAGTACAGCATTTATTCCAGCGATATAGAATACTCTGCTAACTCTTAGTTGATTAAACCACTCTCCTCCACTAGCACCTGGACCAAAATCATTATTTTGCATGTATATAGTATCTTCTACAGGACTTGCTGTAACTTCTCCGGTAGTTCTATACATGTATTTTGTATTGTTATTGTCCTCATAGTTGTGTGGATAGCCTATAGATGTAACAGTATTGCCATAACCTAAAGCTGGTGAAGAGTAAGCGACATTAACCCCTCCCATAGCTTCCCAGCTTTATTATAGGGGTGATTTGCTAATTGTGTATTTGTAACTTCTGTCCCTAATAGACTATTTTCTTTAAAACCATAATATTCCCCTCTTGGGTTTACTACCCCTTTATACGGAACTTCAAAAACAAACTTACCATCTTCATCATAGATCTTAAATATAGTTGTTGAGTCAACATTTTGAGTTGGTATCTCAAGCGTTAAATTACCACTCTTATCATATATTTTGATTCCTATAACTGCTTTCATTGCATAATCTACCCAAGTGAACTCATTTTTTAAAGCCCCATCAGGATAATAACTTTTTTGAAATCCATATCTAAGCTCCCCATTGGAATTCTTTTTATAAGATATTTCATATTTCATGCCTCCACTACGATAGTATTTTATCTCATTAGTTAAGTTGCCATGATCATAGTACAATTTTTTAGAAATAAGTCCAGCATCTTTTGACTCTTCTTTGTCATTAAGTATGCCAGTTGCTGTATATTCTGGAGTCATTTTTATTCCTGAGAAATAATCTTTTGAAATCCCATGTTTTTTACCATCTTTAAAAGAATCTTCCTCTACCACTCTCCCATTAGGAGAATAGCGTCTCTCTATTCCCTCTTTTTTACCATTTACATATGGTATAGTGCGGTTTAAAACACCTGGAGAGCTATAAGTCTTCTCAATTCCTTCTCTTTTACCATTTTTATAAGGCGTGATAGCACTAATGCTTCCATCCTTAAAATAATCAAGCGCATCCCCCTCTTCTTTACCATTTTTATAAGGCGTGATAGCACTAATGCTTCCATCTCTAAAATAATAGAGCGCATCCCCCTCTTTTTTACCATTTTTATAAGGTGTTTCACTTGTGATTCTTATTCCATCTGGAGCATATCCAACTCTAATTCCTTCTCTTTTACCATTTTTATAAGAGATTTTATGAGTTAATACTCCCCTATAGTATTTCTTTATGACTCCATTAATAATTCCATTTTTTGAGGGAATCTCTATAGTTTTATCATTTTCTTTTTTTATCAGAGTTACCCCATCTTTAAGCTCTTTAGCATATATAGATTGGTAGTCGTATTCTCCTTTATACTCCTGTGCAGCTTGCAGTGTTGCACTTAAAAGAATAGCAGTAGCAATAATAATACTTTTCAATATTTTAAATCCTTTGTTAAAACTAATAAAATGAGTGTAATGTAATTTAAAATTATTGTCAAATATATGTTTTTTAAGTCAATTACATATTAAATTCACTATCATTTTTCCAAATTACCTATTGAAAAGTAATTATACTTTGATTGTTTAAAAATTAAAATTTGCTCAAAAAAGAATTTTATTATATAATATAATCATGTTAACCCGATGGACAAAGGTTCATCCAACTGCGTTAATTTAAGTTTCGTGAAAAATTTGAATTAACTGCTTTGTCAATCGGAACTAGCTTTTTTTAAGTTAAGCTAGTCAATAACTTTGGAGTTTATTGATATCTTACTTCTTGGAAAAGAAGTAGGTTATCAATGCAAAAGCAAGTCCTACTATCGATGCAAAAGCACCAACAACGAACAATATCTCTTTCATTCGTACCTCCCAAAAATAGACTCCTCAGGCAAAAGCCCTACACACCACATCCTTATGTCTACTCTTAGAAGAAAGTTATTATTAACAAGCTGATATTTTAACAAAAAGTAGATTTTAGATATATTAATTTTTTACCATACTTAAAATCTTTGAGAAGATCCACTCTGTTTTTTATCCTATTTAAATTTAAATATTAATCCATCAACGCCACCATTTCTACTATCATTAATATCTATATCACCGCTGATAGTAGATTCTCCAACAGCAATATAACCACCATCAGAGATTTTTGTGATAGAGCTAAATAGAATGTTTTTATTATTAAATAGTTTATATAGATATAAAAATATTTATATTTACTATAAACGATATGTAATTTACTTAAAAAACATATATTTTTAGTTAAATAGAGTGTTTTTTTATAAAAATTAATTATTTAATTTTTTTTAATAAATAGAGCATGATTATATTAAAAATTAAAATAGCTATAAATGTTAACTCAATTGGGTCCATTTTTTAACCTTTTTTTTAAAATCGTCAATTATCTAATTAATTTTTAATATACAAAAAGAAGAAATTTTTTTGTATATTTTTTAAAATTTTCAAGGAATTTGATGAGTGATTTAAAAGATTTACAATTAATAGATAGAGCATTTAATAAAAAGATCATATGATCTAGATAAGCCCATCTACAAAATAGATAACTCTAATACCTTTTTGAGTATTTTAAAGGTAACCTACATATATCTAAATAGTGTTTGCGTGTATGATCTTCTCTCAAAAAAAATAGGGTACGGGGGGATGAACCCCATCGAATTAGTTATATATAACGTTCATAGACATTTTTTAATGTAAAAATATTTTAAAATGGATTTTGATTTTTTATATTAGTATTTAAAATATCATCAACTTAGAGCTTATAATACAATTGAATAAGTGCAAATATACTTTTCTGTACTTTTTTATACTTTTTTATACTTTTCTGTACTTTTCTGTACTTTTCTGTACTTTTAAAGTATAATATAATCATGTTAACCCGATGGACAAAGGTACGTCCAACTGCATTAAATTAAATTTTATGAGGATTTAATTTAACTGCTTTGCCAATCGGAACTAGCTTTTTTTAAGTTAAGCTAGTTAATAACTATAGAATTCTGTTGTTAGCTTACTTCTTAAAAAAGAAGTAGGTTACCAACGCAAAAATTAATCCTATTATTGATGCAATAGCACCAATAGAAGACAAAATTTCCTTCATTCGTACCTCCTAAAATAGACTCCTCAGGCAAAAGCCCTACACACCACATCCTTATGTCTACTCTTAGAAGAAAGTTATTATTAACAAGCTGAAATTATAACAAAAAGTAGATTTTAATTAGCTTTTGAAAATTTTTCATAAACATTTTGATATACTACTACTATGCGACGAAACGTTTCGGACGTTCCAGCGGGGGGCAGGAATCCATGTGAATCCTGATGCATCTGGCGTCGTCGTCTTTTTAATGAAAGTATAGTGTTTTGAGATATATTAAATTTACTTAATACAATTTCTTTTAAAATCCAAAAATATTTTATCAATATTTTAATGTAATAAAATGTTTTTTAAATATTAAAATATGCTTTTAGTACTTTTTTTAATATAAAATTAGCTTTATATTATATTTTTATTATATAAATAAATGAAATTTTATATGTCTTTAATAATATTTAATATATTATAAATGGATAAAAAGGGTGATTATGAGAATATCAATAATAAATAAAAAAGGTGGAGTTGGTAAAACATCTATAGCTTATAGCTTAGCTAAAGATTTAAATTACTATTTAATAAGTAATGATAGTAGTGTTATTGAAGAAGCTTATAAAGATATGGCTAAAATTATGGAAAAACCAAAACTTATAGAAGATGTAGTTTATGATTTTGGAGGATTTGTTGATGATGGTGTCATTCAAATTTTAAAAAAAAGTCACTTAACTATTGTGCCTGTTTTGATTGATGCTAACTCAATTAAAAAAACTTTGATTACATTGATAGAGTTAAAAAAATATAATATTAATAATATAATACTTATAATCAACAAAGCAGACCCAGAAGAGGTTAAAATAGTAACAGATAGTTTTAAAAAAAGATTTCCAAATATTCAAATATTTGAATTTAAAAGTAGTAAAATCTGGAAAAATACATTTAATGAAAAAAAGAGCGTTTTAGAAATTAAAGATAGCTCTAAATTTAATCAATATACTTATAGAAATTCTATAGATGGATATGAGAAATTATTGAATTATGTAAAAGGAGATTCAAATGAGTAAAATTAACATTGATGAAATTTTAGGAAATGAAGATATATCAAATATAGACTTATCAAAAGAAGTTCAAACTTTTGATAAAGCAGAAGAGAAAGA
Source organism: Linhomoeus sp. GSCO2_2 (assembly GCA_030248115.1). Lineage (NCBI taxonomy): Eukaryota > Metazoa > Nematoda > Chromadorea > Monhysterida > Linhomoeidae > Linhomoeus > Linhomoeus sp. GSCO2_2. The sequence goes on from JASAMZ010010632.1 coordinate 15,411, forward strand.
AAAACTTATAAAAAAAGGAAGGGCTTTTACAGAAAATGTAGGTAGACCGCCAAAAAAAGAGGAAGATAAGTTAATTCAAAAGCAGATATCTTTTACAAAAAAAGAGTTAGAGCAAATAGATAGAATTTCTACTTTATATGATTTAAAACCATATCAATGGATTAAAATGGTTATTAAAAAAGAGATGAAAAAAGAGGGTAATTAGTATAATTTATCGTTATTTAAATATAATTTAACAAAATATATACTTTACTAAATGTTTTTTATATATAATATATTATTTTTATATGTTTTTTATTTGATAAATAATCTTTTAATTTAATATCCGATATCTTTTTCACAGAGTGACAATTGCTATTTTTTTAAATATAATACTCATTTTATTCAAGGAGATTACAATGAGCCAAGAGATAGATATATTAGATATATTAGGAAATGAGGATAACTTTAAAAATATTCCACTAAACTTACATAAAGAGGGGAAAAATGTAATTTTTATGGATAAAAAATTATCAAAAGATCATTGTTATATGGTTACTCCAGATAAAAAAGCTTATCTTCTTAAAAAAGGCACTAGAGACAATGAAATTCTAAGAGAATTGACTCCTAGTGAATATGAGATAATTAATATAAAGTACTTTTATGAGTAAAACTCCACAATTTATAATCATTAGTGGCACTAATGGAGTTGGTAAATCTACTTTTGGAGAAGATTTAAAAAAACTATACAAAATTCCATTTATAGATACAGATATATTTTATAAAAACAAGTATGGTAGATATGATAACTACACAAAAGAGCAATTAATAGAAACCTCCAAAGAGTTATCTAGTTTAAGAAAATCCTATTTTGATGAGAAGAAAAGTTTTGCACTGGAGAAGATCATATCAAACCAAGATGAAATATTGCACTTAACTAACTATGCTAAAAAGAGTGGATTTGAGACAACTCTAATCTATATAGGTGTTGATGATTTAAAACAGTGTCATACAAGAATTGGCAACAGAGTTAAAGAGGGGAAGCACAACGTAGATCCAGAGATTGTAAAAGCAAATTTAAAAGATAGTATTAAAAACTTTAATACACTTAAAAAACATGTTGATAATATCTTACTTTATGATAGTACAAATAAAAATTATGAAAAAATCTTTGATCAAAGAGGTGATACTGTGATAAAAAAAGAGTTAACAAACTGGGCAAAAGAGCTCTTAAAAGAGCGTTCATTAACTCAAATTCTCAATAAAACAAGAGCAAAAAGAAAAGAGATTGCAAAAGATAAAAATAATATAAAATGAATTAAATAAAAAAAATACCAATCCCCAAAAACAAAATAGAGGGATACTACATATAAGTACCTAGCAGTAGCTAACTAGGTACAATATATAGTATCTTCTCTCCTACTCATTCATTAAAGAAAGGATAGGACTTTTATTAGTATCTTTGCATCACTTTTTGAACTTGAAGCAACTTGACATGCAAGTTTCTTATATTGGTTTCCACCAAGTTCTTGAGTTCTCCATGTAACCTTTCCATTTCTATTTGTATAGTATATATTACAAGCATGGAAATCACCAGTTTGCGGATTTCTTGCAGAAAGAGATGCAATTCTAGAAGTTCCATTACTTGGAAAGCCATCTCTTGGTCTTAGAACAAAGGACTCTTTATCAAACGTTAGAGGTGCATACCCACCCTCATTAACTAAGTTTCTATCAGTAATATTAATTACATTAACATCTGTCTCATTAATAAATTTTATAAATTTATAGTTTCGATCTGAGATAGAAGCAGAACCATAATTGGTATCATCAAATGTTAATGTGACTTCTTTATCTCTAATACTTAAAAGCAGATGATTATCTTCATTATCATCAGTGTAAGAAGATAGTGTACATGAGAGACCTTTTGATGAAGAGATAGTATCCCATACAACAACTGGACGTGGACCTCTTGTGCGCACTCCATATTGAACAATACAATACTTATCATTAGCAATAGAGAATCTTATATGTTCTGTTTTATCTGCAGTTGAATATACTTTAGCGTGTACCTCATTTTTTGCAACTGGCAGTGAGCTTATAAGAGCATTACTATTTTTTCCATAGATCTCACCCGAGACATTAACTGGAACATCTAAAGAGCTTGTAATATCAATTGTATTATTATCAAACGATGGGTAAGCCCATATAGCACAACTACTATCATTATTACAATATGTATATTTTCTATGAAGTGGCGGAGGTGGAGGCGGAGGTGGAGGCGGAGGCGAAGATGGTAATGATACCGTTTCTGTTAAGATTCTCTTATCTCCTTCAATACCCCAAAGACCAGTGAATGTCAAAATGTTTCCAAAAAAACCTGGTCCACTACCAACTACAACACCAACAGCACGAAGATCATAGCCATTAAAAACTGGAGCTCCTGCATTTGTTGTATCTAGACTTGAAGTAACAATAGCCACTGATAGATCATGGTGTACTCGTCCATAAGAATAATAAACACTCAAATTATATGCAACCGTACCACAAATAGGAAGCTGACTATTATTTTTATATGCACAAACTAGTTTACCAAAATGAATTAAATGATCAATACCTGTGATTTTATAACCAGTATCTCTCATATATGGGGATATTTGTTTGTCAGTATCTACAATTTTTATACCTCCAAAATCTCTAAAACCACCATGAAAATCTGAAAAATCAACTTCCATTCTACCTGGGTTGAAATCTCCTACTTTAAAAATATCTCCTGCATTTTTACAGTGAGCAGCTGTTGCTATCCAAAACTCTCCTGTTGTTTGAGGTGGTCTGTTGATATCATAATAGATAAAACCGGCTCTACAAGCCTGAATAGGAAGAACCTCATCTCCACCTTCATTACTGTCACTAACTAATAATGCATCCCCACCTTTAGCTACGGAGACTTCTCTATCTTGAATAGTTTTAACCTCTTCTGTTTTAACCTCTTCTGGAGGAGGTAGTAGTGATTCAGGTTCTGTCATTGTCACACTATCATAAAAGTTATCTAATGCATATTTTATCACTCTCTCTTCATATGGGCTTACATTAGGGCTTACTAATATAACAACTTTGTTTAGATCACTTCTTATTCCGACTCCCATAATACTAGATAGTGGTAAAACTTCCACCATTTTTCTAGCAATTGCTGCTTGAACACGATTTAAATCTGTAAGAGATCTCTTTACATAAACGTAATCAACAACACCATCTAATTTTGATTTTGAAACTGCACTACTTAATTGAGAAATTAATTGACCATTTTTGCTAGAATTTACAATACCTACTTTAATCCTATTGCCATCTTTACGATCAATCCAAATTCCTGCAAAGCTATCTTTATCCAATGCTTCTTTTACATTCTGATTTAAATCAGAAATTTTATTCTGCCAACTTAACATCTCTTGAGCTTTCTTAAGAGATACCCCTTGATCCTTTGCTATAAATTCAACTGCTGGATTGCTATTTGCATACGAATAGATGAATAAACAGCAAAGTATAAGCACAATATTTTTTGAAATACGCATATTTTCCCCTCCTGTCTTATTAATAAATATAAAGCCATTAACTAGTTTAACTTTAAAAGAAGTTAGTTCTGATTGACAAAGTAGTTGATCTAAGCTCTAGTAAAACTTAAATTAATATAGTTGAGTAAATTTTGTCCATCAGATTAACACAGCCTCCTGCCTTCCTTGCTCAAACGTTTTACCATATAGTGATACTACTATTAGTATATCAAAAAAAATAATAAATTTTTAATATGGTTCTGGGCAGGCATATATTGCTCTATTTAAGTATTCTTTTTTCATTCCAACTATAATCAATCTTTCTCTTTTTGTTAAAAATTAATAAAAAGTATGGTAAAATATGGTGTTTTAAAAAGGATACTATTTATATGAAAAAAATTACAATTACATTAGAAGAGAGTTTGATAGAAGAGCTAAATCATACTGCAATAGAGACTGGAAAGAAGAAAACTCAGGTTGTTAGAGAAGCTCTTCAAGATTATATGGATATATTATCAGTTACCAAAACAGTCCAAGAGTATAAAACAGGAGTTTTAAAGACTCTGTCTCATAAAGATTTGAAAGACTCATTTGACTTTTAATATAGAGTATGATTTAAAAGCAGTTAAACAGATCAAAAAGCTCAATAAACAAATTGCTAAAGATATTCTTAATGATATAGAGAAATATGCTAATAATCCAATATCCACAAAAATTAAAAAATTAAAAACACCTTTTGATGGAGCTTATAGGTTAAAAGTAGATAATTATAGAGTTATATTTTATCAAGAGAAAAATACTCTATTAATTTCAAAAATAGCTCATCGTAAGCAAGCATATCTATAAAGTTTTTGGATGAATATTTAGTAAGGAATGGTTAACATGAAAAAAATAGGAAAAGATAGAGCTTTATACATAGCTCATAGGATGAAAGCTGAACTTGTATATAACATGAGTAAAGCAGAAGGAAATCCTACAACTTACGTAGAAGTAGAGACTTTAACTGATGGTGTATCAGTAGGAGGTAGAAAACTTGAAGATATAGAACAAGTTATAAGATTAATTAGAGGCTGGGATGAAATTATATATCAAGTGAAAAATAATCTATTTGAAGTTAATAAAGATAACTTTATTAATCTCAATAGTATTGTTGCACAAAATGAAGCTTTAAAAGTCGGAAATTTTAGAGATGGACAAGTCTTTTTAAGGGGTATTAAATATACACCTCCATCACATGATAAACTAGATGAAAAATTTAATTCAGTAATAGAAGAGTTTCAAGCTAATAGTAACATAGAACAAAAATCATATAATCTTTTTTTAAATTCTATAAGAAATCAATTTTTCTTTGATGGGAATAAAAGAACTGCTCAACTTATAATGAATGGGTTTTTGATGGAGAGTGGATATTCTCTATTTTCTATAGAGGAAGAAAACTTACAAGAGTACAACAAAAAGCTTGGAAAATTCTATGAGAGTGGAGATAAAAAGGAGATGCATGAATTTATGGGAAAGTCTCATGCTCAGATAGATATTCGTTTTAATCTATCTGAGCAGAAACTTATTAAAAAAGAAAAAAAACTTGATAAATCTTTAGAAAAAATCCACGAAATATAGAGAGTTGATACTTAATGATTTATTTTGATTATGTTGTTTTTAAAATGCTTGACAAACAATATAATAAACAATATAATAAACAATATCAAAATAAATAAAGGAAAAAAATGTATAAAAGTGTAAAACCAGCAACATTCACACTGCCCATTGACCTTTTAAAAGATTTAAATCTATTGGCAAAAAACTTAAATAAGAAAAAAACAGCTATTTTGTCAGAAGCATTAGAGATGTATTTTGATTATCAAGATATTAAAACAGCAAAAGAGAGATTAAGCGATACTAGTGATAAAATTATAAAAGCAGATGAATTTTTTAAAACTTTAGAGAAGTAGATGAAATATACTCTTAAGTTTAAGTCTAGTGTAAAAAAAGATTTTAAAAATATAGATAGAGCAGATATGAATTTTATCAAAGACTCTTTATGTAAATTTGTTGAACTTTTTTCAGAAGAGTATGAAATAGAGCTTTTAAAGATTGGTAAAATTAAAAAAATTATAAATGAACATAATGATCTTTACAGATTAAAATTAAGAAGATATAGGGTTATATATAAAAGAGAAAGTAGTGATTTAGTAATATTGATTTTGCATATTAAATCAAGAGAAAACTCATACAAAAAATTTTAATTTTATTATTCCACATTTCTACTCTTCTTTCATCTGCTTTTTTATTTTTGCTACGCAACAAAACTAACATCTTCACAGAGCTTTTTAAAGCTTTCTTCATAGCATCTACCAAAACTTCTAACACTCCATTTTAAAAATTAATTTTCTGAAATATGAATTACTCCAAAGTAATTGATCTTCAAGAAAAAATTTTTCACTACATGTCACGAAGTTTGAAGACCTATCGAAGAGGCAAAGCCAAAAAAAGGCTCTTTGGATTTTGTAGTTTTTAAAATCAAAAAAACTACAAAGTTCTCAGAACCTTCAAAAAGGCAAAAAAAATAAAAGGATTTAAGATGAAGGCAGAAGAGTTTAATGAAGATGTGAAGATTAAGTGCAGAATGCTTATATCTAAAAGTATGAAGCATAAAGAGCTCAATATTTGGATGAGTGATTTTATTGATAGGTATATGTTTAGAACTACCCCTTCACAACTATTTAGAGATATATTACCAGTTACCAAAACAGTCCAAGAGTATAAAAAGGAGTTTTAAAGACTCTGTCTCATAAAAACTTGAAAGACTCATTTGGCTTTTAATGTAGAGTATGATTTAAAAGTAGTCAAACAGATCAAAAAGTTTGATAAACAAATTGTTATAGTTACATTTTTTACACACAAACTATAATAAATAACTTTTTTAAAAGAACTTATTAGTGACTATTTTTCAATACCTTTAAGAAAATATTTTTAATAAAAGTATAGTATTGTGAGGCATAGGATTTACATAAAAAATGAGATAAAAATAGTACAAAGATTAATGAAAATTTGATTAAGTATTTTTTTGATGCAGAACGAGAAGTAAAAAATCGGTTTATTTTGTTGCTATCGTTTAGTTTATTTTTTGTGTTAAAAGATAGTCTTTTAAACTATCTAAAATGTTTATTGATCTAGATAGTATTATGTTATAATGCTGCTAAGCTATCAGTCGTGGTCAATATAGATAAAAGTGGATTAGAATAAAATACTAAACTATTTTTTCGTCTTAATATATACTAGGTTAAATTTAAGGAAAGATCAGTATTTAAACATTAATTATTAAAAGTATAAGGCACAAGTACCGTTGTTATTAAAATGCCTACAAGGGAAGTTTTTACTGAGTTATTTTTTGTTTAGTTCTTGGCATTTCTATACTTTTTATATTGTCAATTTCATTTGTTATCATTAACTGCTTATAACCTTTTATAAACTCCTCTTTCTCCTTTTTATCAAAACACATAGCCATATTTAATACATGTATGATATTTGCATCTGAATTATGTTCTTGTATATATTTTGTTGCTTTGATAGTCTCTGAGATACTTTCATAATCATCCATTGTTGGAATGATATATAAATCACTTTTAAACTCAGATACTCTTTGATCAAATCTGCCACCAAAATCACAAAGCAAATAACCACTTTTTGAGGATATCATCATTCTTTCTTCTTCACTATCAACTATAAAATCATTATCATTACTAATAATTTTTGCTTTTTCAGAAATATTAATTGTTTTAATGGCATTATAATATGCACTATCTCGTTTTGGATCAAAATTAAGTATAGAAGTATTTACGTGCTCTGCTAATAAACGAGCTATACTGCTTTTACCGCCTCTAACAAAATTAACAAGTGAAATTATTTTGATCTTATTTCCCATTTTAATCCTTTTATGATATTGTTATAATATCATAACAATATTTAAATATTATTAAAATAATATTGTTATAATATCAATTAAATATTAGTATTTTTGTGTAATTTTTCTCTTATAGACGGTAAAAGCAGTATAGCTCGTTTATTAGATATTTTTTGATATCATAATAATATATTTAGATAAATAAAGGATTCCTATGAGCCAAGAGATAGATATATTAGATATATTAGGGAATGAGGATAACTTTAAAAATATTCCACTAAACTTACATAAAGAGGGAAAAAATGTAATTTTTATGGATAAAAAATTATCAAAAGATCATAGATATATGGTTACTCCAGATAAAAAAGCTTATCTTCTTAAAAACACTAACCATAATAATGAAATTCTAAGAGAATTAACCCCTAGTGAATATGAGATAATTAATATAAAGTACTTTTATGAGTAAAACTCCACAATTTATAATCATTAGTGGAACTAATGGGGTTGGTAAATCTACTTTTGGAGAAGATTTAAAAAAACTATACAAAATTCCATTTATAGATACAGATATATTTTATAAAAACAAGTATGGTAGATATGATAACTACACAAAAGAACAGTTAATAGAGACTTCCAAAGAGTTATCTAGTTTAAGAAAATCCTATTTTGATGAGAAGAAAAGTTTTGCACTGGAGAAGATCATATCAAATCAAGATGAGATGTTACACCTAATTAACCATGCTAAAAAGAGTGGATTTGAGACAACTTTAATCTATATAGGTGTTGATGATTTAAAACATTCTTACGATAGAATTCACAATAGAGTTAAAGAGGGGAAGCACAACGTAGGTCCGGAGATTGTAAAAGCAAATTTAAAAGATAGTATTAAAAACTTTAATACACTTAAAAAACATGTTGATAATATCTTACTTTATGATAGTACAAATAAAAATTATGAAAAAATCTTTGATCAAAGAGGTGATACTGTGATAAAAAAAGAGTTAACAAACTGGGCAAAAGAGCTCTTAAAAGAGCGTTCATTAACTCAAATTCTCAATAAAACAAGAGCAAAAAGAAAAGAGATGGTAAGAGATAGGTAATTTCTTATCTCTCTCTTCCTCTAGCTCGTTGTTTATCTCTTTTTTGCTTCTTCTCTTTTGATTTCTCTCTTTGTAGTTTTTTAAATTTGGATATTGAGAAATCTTTAGTAGTCTCTTTTGAGTCTTTTTGCTCTTTTTGTCTATCTTTTTCCAAGGTTGAACAACTCCAAATAGATCTATGTAGAGTTTTTTCAAATTCTATTATTTTACCATTCACTTCTTTTGTAAGTCTATACTTAACAGGCTCTTTTTTTTCTATTTTAAATTTTACAAATTCACCAATAGTAATACTGCTCTCCTTAATTACCCTTTTTAAATCTTCTCCCCATATTTCAGCTGTACCTTTTTTTGTCTCATACCTAACAAAATAACTATCTCTTGCATTTTTAGCTTCACTAAATTGATACTTTGCATCACCATAGTCTAGTACTTTGTAGTAATGAAGAGGATCTACTTTTACTGTTTTTTTAATTGTTGCTTTTGCTTCTACTCCTAAGATATTTAACTCTTTTGCAAAATTCTCTCTAAGCTCTGCTAAATCACTTGGAGCAATATTTCTTCTTGCTCCTTCATTATCTGCAATTTTCATAGCTACATGAACATGTGGATTATTTGTATCTTTATGATACACAAAAGCACATAAGTTATCTGGATATTTTTGTTTCATTGTCTTAAATACTGCTTCTCTTAATTTATCCTCTTTTGCCTCTATAGAGAAAATCATATGCATAACCTCTCTTCTAGTTTTCCTTTTAACCTCTTTTGCGTTTAAGATAGGTTCCCCCTCATCTCTAAAAGTATCTTTTACAAATTTGTTATCTTTTTTTCCTAGATAACTCTCATGTTCATCTAGATATACTTCAAGCTCCCCATCTCTTGAAATATAATCTATATGGGCACTTAATGCTTCAAAGTTTTTAGAGTTGCCAGTTATCTTTACTACTACTTCTGTGCTTTTTTCTCTTTTAAAATTTCTATTTTTCTGCTTATAGTTATAAGCAGAGTTTGAGGCTCTATCTAATTTTGAAAAAACTCTTTTAGTTAATATTTCATCATCAAATAGTTTAACTCTTCGCATATTTTTAAATTCTATTTTGAGTGTAAATTATAAACTTTTTTAACTCTTTAGAAACTATGTTTAATTTACTTTGTATATCACTAACTATTTTTTCTAAATAGGTGTAACTACTTTTCTTATTGCTTTCATCATAGAGTCGCTTTAACAATTGATTTAAATTTCTTCCAATCATGTTCAGTTCATACCTAGCTTTTTTAAACTCTTTTATCTCATTTGTTGTAAAGAATTTATTTTCATAAATTGTATTTAAAAGTCTATATTTTACTTCACTTGTCAAAGATGTAGTTCCGTTTTTTTGCATCTCTTTTTGTAAAAAATCTCTCTCACTTGGAGTTAATTTAAATCTTATCTGCGTATCTCTATCTTTATCAATGCTCTTTAAAAGATGAGATGATTCTTTGCTTAAATCAGCTACTAATGCATTAATAATTTTATTCATGGGCGTATCTATTTTTTCACTTAACTCTTTTAGTGTATTGTAGTTTTGTTGTGATAATCTCACTAAAAATTTTTTACTATCAGTTAAAATTTTATCATCACTTTTTTTCTCTTCTACCATAATTAAATCCTTTTAAAAAATTTATTTTCATAAGAATCCTTCAAACTCTTTTACTGAAAATACTTTTTTATTTAAAATCTTTATAAAATACTTTTCTAAGAAAAATATTTTTTGTACTCTTTTATCATAAAACTTTTTAATACTTTTTTCATAAAAAAAGTTTTCCTTCTTCATAAAAAAAGTTTTGGCTAAAAAAACTCTATGAGCTTCGCAGAAAATTAGAACATAGTTCGCAAAATGATATCATTTTGTGTACTAGTTATATATCCTGCAATTATCTGTATTATTGTACGCTTTGTTCCTTTAACTATTCATTAAGAGTGTTGAGTATATAATTTTAAAAAGGAGTATATATGATAAAAAAAAGTCAAGCATTAGAAGAGTTAGAGAGAGAGTATCAAGAGAGAAGAAAAGTTTTAATAAAAAAAGAGAAAGAGTTAGAGATTAAAAATAGAAAAGTATTTGTTGATTCACTTGTAAAAGAATTTTTACAAGATGAGAATTTTAAAAAGTCTTTTTTTGTTTTACTTGAAAATCAAGATAAACAAAATATATTACAAGCGTTAAAGCCTCTTAATATTTAAAAAATTTAAGTAGAAGAGGTTAAGTCTCTTCTGCTCTGTTAATTCTTTAAGTTGAAATAACATCTTGTTGGATATTAGCTTTTAAAGGATCTCTAAACCTTCAATTTCTTCAACAGTAAATACTTTACCATGAGTATTCATCTTAAATTCTTTTATTTTTTTTGGCTTTGCCTCTTCGATAGGTCTTCAAACTTCGTGGCATGTAGTGGAAAATTTTTTCTTGAAGATCAATTACTTCGTAGTAATTCATATTTCAGAAAATTAATTTTTAAAATGGAGTGTTAGAAGTTTTGGTAGATGCTATGAAGAAAGCTTTAAAAAGTTCTGTGAAGATGTTAGTTTTGTTGCGTAGCAAAAATAAAAAAGCAGATGAAAGAAGAGTAGAAACTCTTTTTCCAGTTAAATACTATATTGGTTTGGTTAATACTATTTAAGTACTTTGATAGAGGGTTTAACATATAAAAATATTTGCACGAGAAGCCTATTTATAAGTTTGTTGTCTGTGTCTAAAATCGATAATTACTATTATAAGTTTATCTTCTTCGATAAGATAAAAAAGTCTATAGCTTCCTATTTTATATCTACAGTAACCCTCAAAATTATTTTTTAATTTTTTTATATTAGTTCCATATAGAGGATTTTCTTTTAATTGAGGATAGACAAAATTTTTAATTTTTAGATAGACTTTTCTATCTATCTTTTTTTTAATTTTTTGAAAAGTTTTTGTTTCTGCTATGTGATATTTAGACAATAGTATAATCACCATTTTTAAAATCATTTAAACCATCTATTAAATTTTGAACAAGCTCTTTATCATTAATGATTTCATCCATCTCTTCATTATCTACAAATTGTGATGATGTTAAATACTGCATAGTTGCAAACTCTATAAAATTAGATAGATTTCTCTTTTGACCCTTAGCAGCAGATTTAATCATGTCATAAATAGAGTCATCCAATCTCATAGTTACTGTTTTCATTTCATCTCCTTTATATACTATTTTATTCAAATTTATTCATTTTGTCAATTTATCTATTTATAGGAAAAGCATAAAAAAGTTAAAACTTAACCCATAGATACTTAACAAATTTAATTTTAGTTTGGAAATATGTATTTCCAGTATAAAACATTCTAGACCCCTAAAAAAGGGTGTTAAAAAATACACTTAAGTTTAGAAAAAAGTAGTTAAAACTTAAACTCTCGATATATAGGATAGTTTTGCTCTAAGGTTAGAGTATTTTATTTGATTTCTTAAACTATATGAAATTACTCTTATTGGATTAATATTGTATCAAAAAAAATAGCCAAAACTTATGCTGCTAATATTCATACTGATTCTATTTTTTAAGTATATGTGAAAAATATCCAAGACTCAAAAAAGTCTTGGATACTATCAGGTCTTTACAAAAAAGGAGGTTTTTGTGTTTGTGTGAATTTATTATATATCTTTAACTAAAACAGTAAATTAACTCTTAGTTAATAGTTTTTACATTTATGTCAATATTTATCGATAAATGGACGTTTTTTGTTCAAAAGTAGACAAAAAAGGCTATAAATGTAGAAAAGACTTTGTAAACTTATTAAGGATCTGCACTTTTGTAAGGAAGGCAAACATGTCTATTTAACTTCATACAAAATATGTAACAGATCTGCTTGCCTTTTTAAAATATGGTATAAATTAGTATTTTAATCGTATTAAGAAGTTAAAAATTTGCTCAAAAAAGAATTTTATTATATAATATAACCATGTTAACCCGACAGACAAAGGTTCATCCAACTGCATTAGATTAAATCTGCCAGGATTTAATTTAACTGCTTTGTCAATCGGAACTAGCTTTTTTTAAGTTAAGCTAGTCAATAACTTTGAGGTTATCGTTGATATCTACTTCTTGAAAAAGAAGTAGGTTACCAACGCAAAAATTAAACTCATAATTGACGCAATAGCACCAACAAGAGATAGAATTTCTTTTATCATCCACACCTCCCAAAATAGACTCCTCAGGCAAAAGCCCTACACACCACATCCTTATGTCTATCTATAGAAGAAAGTTATCGTTAACAAGCTGGTATTTTACCAAAAAGTAGATTTTAGATATATTAATTTTTTGATATAATTCATGTGGAAATATATGACATGTCCACAAAACATTATATTTTCTCTCCTTGTAAAAGCTACACTACTATTTGTGTCTACGTCTAATTTTGTAGCTTTTGCAAGCTTATGTTTTATCAAGAAGAAAATACTCTATTAATTTCAAAAATAGCTCATCGTAAGCAAGCATATCTATGAAATTTTTGGACGAATATTTAGTAAGGAATAGTTAACATGAAAAAAATAGGAAAAGATAGAGCTTTATACATAGCTCATAGGATGAAAGAGGAACTAATTTATAATATGGCAAAAAGTGAGGGTAATAGCTTAACTTTTGCGGAAACTTCATCAGTTATTCAAGGTATTTCTGTTGGTGGTAAAAAGATGTCAGAACTCCATCAGATAGAAAGACTAAAAGATGGTTGGGATGAAATCATATATCAAGTGAAAAATAATCTATTTGAAGTTAATAAAGATAATTTTATACTTCTTAATAAAATTGTAGCAACTACCGAAAACCAAGAAGTTGGAAATTTTAGAACGAAACCAGTGAGTATTAGTGGAACTAAATGGAAGCCAGCTCTACCAATGCTTTTAAATGAAGAGTTTAAAATTTTAATGAATAACTTTAATAATAATCAAAATATAGAATCAAAAGCATATAATATATTTTTAGATGGGGCACGTTCACAATTTTTTGGAGATGGAAACAAAAGAACTGCTCAACTTATAATGAATGGATTTTTAATGGAGAGTGGATATTCTCTGTTTTCCATTAGCGAAGATTTAGATAATGAATTTAAAGATAAACTTATCAAGTTTTATGAGAGTGGAGATAAAAAGGAGATGCATGAATTTATGGGAAAGTCTCATGCTCAGATAGATATTCGTTTTAATCTATCTGAGCAGAAACTTATTAAAAAAGAAAAAAAAGAGCAAAACAGAGATTTAGGAATAAATCACGGGAATCCTCGGTAATTCATTGCCGAGATGAAAGTGATTTTCTTTTGATAAAAAACATACCATATGTATAGTTTTATTTTATTTATTTAAAGATATTTGCATTATTATATGCTATACTATATGTAATGAGGAAAAACAGTAAAAATCTTATCCATGATAGATCAGTGGTCCATAACATTGGCTATCATATTGTTTGGTCGGTCAAATACAGAAGAAAAGTTCTGTTGGGTGACATTGAAAAAAGCTTCAAAGAAATGATCTATGAGATCGCAGAAGAGAAAGAATTTACCATCAAAGAACTTGAATGTGATAAAGATCATGTTCATGTTTTTGTTTCTGCCAAGCCAAAAATTGCCCCAGCATACATTTACAAAATGTTAAAAGGAATTTCAGCAAGAAGGTTGTTTATCAAGCACCCTGAATTAAAAGAGCAATTGTGGGGACAACACTTATGGAACCCATCCACCTATATTGAAACGATTGGACATATTTCAGAAGAAACAGTCCAGAAATATATTCAAGATCAAAAGGTCCGGTAGTGAAGGAAGTTGTAAGCAAAGCCTACAAATTCAGGATTTATCCAAACCAGCAACAAGCGGTGTTTTTTGCTAAGCATTTTGGTTGTGCCAGGTTTGTTTACAATCGGCTATTAAACGTGCGAAAGATGGCGTGGGATCAAGAACAAAAAAACATATCGGGCTTTGAATCAAAGAAAATGATATCGCTTCTAAAAAAAGAAGAGGCGTTCAAGTGGCTCTGTGAGGTTAACGCACAGTCACTTCAACAATCTGCACTTAACTTAGAGAAGGCATATAAGCGATTTTTCAAAAAGTTGGGAGGCTATCCCAAATTCAAGAAAAAGGGACAGAGAGAATCATTCGAAGTTCCTCAGAACTTTCACATTGATCCCAAAAACAGTTGTATCAAAATTCCAAAGCTTGAAGGTAGGATCAAAACCAAGTTTCACAGGAGTCTCAAAAAAGTAACCAAGGTTAATTCAATCATCATATCGATGACTCCCACTGGTAAGTATTATGCCTCTTTGAACGTATATGAAGAAATCAGTCATAAGAAGCAGGTATCAAAAGTTACCAAGCAAACAAAATGTGTAGGAATAGATCTGGGACTTAAAAGCTTTTTGGTTGAATCTAACGGCCTGACTAAAGATGCTCCAAAATATCTGAGGTCTTCTGAGAAGCGGCTAAAAATGGCGCAGAAGAGATTATCAAAAAAGGAAAAAGGTTCAAATAATAGAAATAAACAAAGACTGAAGGTTGCGGGTCTTCATGAAAAAGTATCCAACCAAAGAAAGGACTTTTTGCATAAAGAGAGTTATCGGATTGTTAACAAAAACCAAGTTATCTATCTTGAGACGCTTAATGTGAAAGGGATGTTAAAAAACCGATGTCTCTCAAAGTCTATTAGTGACGCTGGTTGGGGAGAATTTATACGGCAACTAAAATATAAGTCTTTGTGGTCAGGATCAATCGTTGTTCAAATCGGCCAATGGGAGCCGACGAGTAAGACATGTTTTAAGTGTGGATACTACAAACAAGATCTGGCGCTAAGCCAACGAGTTTGGGAATGTCCCAATTGTCATTCTCAAATTGATAGAGACATCAATGCTGCAAAGAATATAGAAAAAATAGGGAGGGACACTCCCGAATTAAAGCCTGTGGAGAAATCAGCCAATGTGTTTTCTATAAAGAAAATTCAAGCTGGCTCTGTGAAGCAGGAATCTCTTGCATCTTAGGATGCTCGGTAATTTTATTACCGAGAGGATGTCACGAAGAAATAATCTATAAATTACTTTCAATAATTATAGAGGTTCAAATGTATTTTTTTATGAAGCAAGATTGAGTTAATTTTTAATTTGTATATTTTTCTAAAAGAGTTTCTAAAAGAGTTTCTCTGGTGTGAATAACTTTTTAAAAATAGCTTGTCAATAACTATTTTTTAGTGCTTTTAAAAAATATTTTTTTAGTAAAAAGTATAGAACTTTGAGACATAAAGTATAGTGTTTTGAGACACTAAGTATAGAACTTTGAGACATTTTGCTCTAAAAGTATAGTATTTTGAGATATTTTTAAAAATTTGTGGTAAAATACATCTATATTTTACATATTTACCAAAAATAAGTGGAAATTTTGCTTTTTATAGATAATATATACTTCAAAAGTATAGTGTTTTGAGACATTTTGCTCTAAAAGTATAGTGTTTTGAGGTATTTTGAGACACTAATCATAGTATTTTGAGATAAATTTATAATAAAAGTATAGTGTTTTGAGACATTTTGCTTCAAAAGTATAGAACTTTGAGACATAGGACTTATATGGAAAAACATGATAGAAACAAAATAAAGTATCAAGTTATGGTATCAAATGATTATGTTTTGAGTAAACATGATCTTAGTACTCAAGCTCAACAGACAATTATTCATATAGCTAAAACTATTCAAAAAAATGAGTTTGAGGTAGATGGTAGTAATGATTTAATAGTTCATATCAACTCAAAAGGTGTTCAAAATTCTTTGGGCGTAGAGCATAAAAATTTATATAGAATTTTAAAAAGATTAAGAGATGAGGGTATAGAGTTGCCAACATCTTATAACTCAAACAATACACCTTCAAAGTGGAGATATACAGGTCTTTTAATGCGAGTAGATTATGATGTTAAAAGTAAAAATTTTGAGATAAAAATAGATGAAGCATTAAAAAATCACTTTACCCAATTAGCAAACTATACAGATAAAATAAACTATACTATAGCAAATGAAAAGGAATTTTGCATTTTAAAAAGAAAACATAGTTTAAGACTATATCTTCTTTTTAGAAAAATTCAGTTTCAAAAGATATGGAGAGTAATTCACTCGCTATCTGAGCTAAATAACTATTTTAAATTAAAATATAAAAATTATAATACCCTCAATAATAATATATTGATACCTTGTATTGATGAGATCAATAAAAATACAGAGATAAACGTTGTTTATAGACCAAGAAAAAGTGAAAATAGTAGAGCATATGATTTAGTAGTTTTTGATTTAACATTCAATGATATATCTCAAAATGAGAGTTCAAAAATAAAATTAGATCCAAAAACTCAATTAGATACTCTTATTGGATCAAAACTTACTATAAATGACAAAATTTTCTCACTCATTGGGTATAGTAGTCCAGTTGATTCAGTTGAACATATATTAGAAGTTAAAGATATGGACAATAGAACTGCACAAGTTAGAAATGCTGGTAAATCGATCATGGAACTTTTAGAGTTTGTTACTGATAATTTGATTTCAGATTAATATTTAATTATGGCCAAGCTAAGGTTAATAAATCAATTGACATATTTAGGAATAAATCACGGGAATCCTCGGTAATTCATTGCCGAGATGAAAGTGATTTTCTTTTGATAAAAAACATACCATATGTATAGTTTTATTTTATTTATTTAAAGATATTTGCATTATTATATGCTATACTATATGTAATGAGGAAAAACAGTAAAAATCTTATCCATGATAGATCAGTGGTCCATAACATTGGCTATCATATTGTTTGGTCGGTCAAATACAGAAGAAAAGTTCTGTTGGGTGACATTGAAAAAAGCTTCAAAGAAATGATCTATGAGATCGCAGAAGAGAAAGAATTTACCATCAAAGAACTTGAATGTGATAAAGATCATGTTCATGTTTTTGTTTCTGCCAAGCCAAAAATTGCCCCAGCATACATTTACAAAATGTTAAAAGGAATTTCAGCAAGAAGGTTGTTTATCAAGCACCCTGAATTAAAAGAGCAATTGTGGGGACAACACTTATGGAACCCATCCACCTATATTGAAACGATTGGACATATTTCAGAAGAAACAGTCCAGAAATATATTCAAGATCAAAAGGTCCGGTAGTGAAGGAAGTTGTAAGCAAAGCCTACAAATTCAGGATTTATCCAAACCAGCAACAAGCGGTGTTTTTTGCTAAGCATTTTGGTTGTGCCAGGTTTGTTTACAATCGGCTATTAAACGTGCGAAAGATGGCGTGGGATCAAGAACAAAAAAACATATCGGGCTTTGAATCAAAGAAAATGATATCGCTTCTAAAAAAAGAAGAGGCGTTCAAGTGGCTCTGTGAGGTTAACGCACAGTCACTTCAACAATCTGCACTTAACTTAGAGAAGGCATATAAGCGATTTTTCAAAAAGTTGGGAGGCTATCCCAAATTCAAGAAAAAGGGACAGAGAGAATCATTCGAAGTTCCTCAGAACTTTCACATTGATCCCAAAAACAGTTGTATCAAAATTCCAAAGCTTGAAGGTAGGATCAAAACCAAGTTTCACAGGAGTCTCAAAAAAGTAACCAAGGTTAATTCAATCATCATATCGATGACTCCCACTGGTAAGTATTATGCCTCTTTGAACGTATATGAAGAAATCAGTCATAAGAAGCAGGTATCAAAAGTTACCAAGCAAACAAAATGTGTAGGAATAGATCTGGGACTTAAAAGCTTTTTGGTTGAATCTAACGGCCTGACTAAAGATGCTCCAAAATATCTGAGGTCTTCTGAGAAGCGGCTAAAAATGGCGCAGAAGAGATTATCAAAAAAGGAAAAAGGTTCAAATAATAGAAATAAACAAAGACTGAAGGTTGCGGGTCTTCATGAAAAAGTATCCAACCAAAGAAAGGACTTTTTGCATAAAGAGAGTTATCGGATTGTTAACAAAAACCAAGTTATCTATCTTGAGACGCTTAATGTGAAAGGGATGTTAAAAAACCGATGTCTCTCAAAGTCTATTAGTGACGCTGGTTGGGGAGAATTTATACGGCAACTAAAATATAAGTCTTTGTGGTCAGGATCAATCGTTGTTCAAATCGGCCAATGGGAGCCGACGAGTAAGACATGTTTTAAGTGTGGATACTACAAACAAGATCTGGCGCTAAGCCAACGAGTTTGGGAATGTCCCAATTGTCATTCTCAAATTGATAGAGACATCAATGCTGCAAAGAATATAGAAAAAATAGGGAGGGACACTCCCGAATTAAAGCCTGTGGAGAAATTAGCCAATGTGTTTTCTATAAAGAAAATTCAAGCTGGCTCTGTGAAGCAGGAATCTCTTGCATCTTAGGATGCTCGGTAATTTTATTACCGAGAGGATGTCACAGAATGATTGTTCACCAGAAGAGTTAAATAAAAGAGTAGAGAAAGTAAAAGTAGATAGAAATGATTATAGATATAGAATTAGCCCATTACTTCCTACTAGCTGTAAAAAATTAATAGATCACGCATATACTAGATTTCCAAAAGTTGAGTATATTTGTAGTGGAGAATTTTATGCTCAAGAGGATTGGAAGAGAGGCTCTTACTATGAACATGGCAGAGACATACCAATTAATAAAAAGTGCTGGAGGAGAAAACAAGGGGAGTTATGAGAACATCACTAGCTACCCAAAAATTAAGTTAAAATTCAAAATATTTTATCAATATTTTAATGTAATAAAATGTTTTTTAAATATTAAAATATGTTTTTAATACTTTTTTTAATATAAAATTAGCTTTATATTATATTTTTATTATATAAATAAATGAAATCTTATATGTCTTTAATAATATTTAATATATTATAAATGGATAAAAAGGGTGATTATAAGAATATCAATAATAAATAAAAAAGGTGGGGTTGGTAA